>JAJTUV010001164.1:635000-720315 GCA_021653895.1 Mastomys natalensis | reverse complement strand
ACTATTGAGTACACAGTTATTTTATACGATATCTCTATCTTTTGATCCATCAATGACTAGCTATATTACTCTATTAATAGCTATATATATTACTTCTATTTAGTCAGTTCATGAAGATAAACATCACATTAAGATTTAATCGTTTGCCTAACAGAACATTTAAATATTAATATTTCTGATGTAGAACATATGTGAGTATTTTCCAATAAATTTTAAATACACATGTTAGACTTAGCTTTTTTTCTCTATGTTTTCCACTGTCATTTTTATGCTTAAGAGACGGACTGGTCTGCCCTGAGTTTGGGGGGGGGGGTACATCCAGATCCATCCACCATCCGCCATGACAATAAACCCTTTGGAACCAAAAAAAAAAAAAAAAAAAAAAAAAAAAAAAAAAAAAAAGAGAAGGACTGAATTTTTGGTGAGACAAGGACAAAACATATTCTCTTAGAGCATTTAACTGAAAGGGTGTGTAAAGTCAGGATTTATACAATGAAAATTCACATAGTAATATGAAAAAATCCGAACCATTCATCAAGTGAAACGTTCAAATCTGAATTGTTGCAGACTTTAAGAAAATTCTCAACATTAGAATAAGTTAATTACCGAAAGCAAGTATTTATGGCATGAAAAACCCAACCTCACTTGCGCTAATTCACCAAGTAAAATGGTTTCCATGCTGTCCCCACACCTCTAGAGTTCGGTACAAGACCCTGGTGTTCCCTGCTTAGGGTCAGCTAGGTTACCTGTGACTCTGCCCTGGTGCCTGGCCTTCATGGCCTTGGATATGAACATAATCCCTAGATTTACTGCACGAGCTCTGCCTGCACAGTTTTCTCTACCAAGTGAGGAATCCCAGCTGCACAAGCCTCAGCTGTACGGTCTGGGATCCGCCTCATCAGGCCTGCCTATTCATCCAGAATCTCTCTAGACACCCAGTCACCTGTGCTACCTCCAGGAATCCCTAGAGTGCAAGACACATTCTTCAGAAGCCAGGCAGCATGAACTCCTAAACTGAGTGTGGGACCCTGGCGTCTCCAGATTAGGTTCACCTAGGACACTGGAAGCACAGTCTGTCTCCCCTGATTAGTCCTCTTTATCCTGTGCTGTCCTTTGAGTTTTTTGATCTTAGTCATTCTGATAAAGTAGAATGTTTTGATTTGTGTTCCCCTGATGACTAAGGACACTGAATATTTCCTTAGGTGCTTCTCAGCCTTTCAAGATTCCTCTGTTGAGAATTCTCTGTTTAGCTCTATACCCTGTTCTTTAATTGGATTAGTTGGTTTGTTGGTGTCTAACTTCTATCATTCATATATATATATGATATTAGTCCTCTATCACATGTAGGATTAGTGAAGGTCTTTCCCCAATTTGTAGGCTGTTGTTTTGTCTTAATGACTGTGTCCTTTGACTTACAGAAGCCTTTTAGAAAAAGCTTTTTAGAAGCTTTTCATGGGGTTCCATTTATAATTCTTGACTTTAATGCTGAGCCATTGGTGTTCTGATCAGAAGTTGTCTCCTGTTCAGATGATTTCAAGGCTACTCCCTATTTTCTGTTCTATTAGATTTAGTGTATTTGGTTTTACATTGAGGTCTTTGATCCATTTGTACTTGAGTTTTGTGCAGGGTGATAAATATGGATCTATTTGCATTCTTCTACATGCAGACATCCAGCACCATTTGTTGAATATCCTCACCCTTTTCCATTGTATGGTTTTGGATTCTTTGTCAAAAATCAAGTGTCTGCAGGCAGATGGGTTTATTTCTGGGTCTTCAATTTGAGTACATTGATCAACCTGTCTGTTTCTATACCAATACCATGCAGGTTTTAATACTAATAGCTCTGTAATACAACTTTGAGTCAGGGATAGTGATGCCTTGAGAAGTCCTTTTATTGTTCAGAATCATTTAGCTATCCATATGAAGTTGAGAACTGTTTTTTCAAGTTTTCTAAAGAAAACAAAATCTCTAAAGAATTGTGTTGGAATTTTGATGGGGATTGTATTGAATCTGTAGATTGCTTTTGGTTAAGTCAGCCGTTTTCTCTATGTTAATCCTACTGATCCATGAGCATGGAAGATCTTTCTATCTTCTGATATTTGATACCTCACATTCTTTCTTCAGAGACTCAAAGTTCTTGTCATACACTTTCACTTGCTTACTTAGTGTTACACCAAGATAGTTTACATCGCTTATGGCTATTGTGAAGGGTATTTTCTCCCTAACTTCTGTCTCAGCCTGTTTATTGCTTGTATAACTGAGGGTTACTGATTTCTTTGAGTTCATTTTGTATTCAGCCACTTTGCTGAAGACGTTTATCAGCTGTAGGTGTTCTCTGGTAGAATTTCGGGGGCCACTTATGTATAGTATCATACCATCCACAAATAACAATATTATGACTTCTTCTTTTCCAATTTGTATCCTTTAGATCTCCTTTTGTTGTCTAATTTCTTTAGCTAGAACTTTGAGTACTATATTGAATGAGTAGGAAGAGAGTGGACAGCCTTGTTTTGCCCTGTATTTTAGTGGGATTGCTTCTAGTTTCTTCCCATTTAATTTGCTGTTGTCTATTAGTGTGATATATATATATATATTGCTTCCATTATGTTTAGGTATGTGCCATGAATTCATGATCTCCGCCAAGACATTTAACATGAAGGGATGTTGTATTTTGTCAAAGGCCTTTTCAGCATCTAATGAGATGATCGTGTGGCTTTTTTTCCTTGAGTTTGTTCATACAGTGTATTACGTTTATGTATTTTCATATATTGAATCATCCCTGCATCCCTGGAATGAAACCTACTTGATCGTGGTGAATGATGATTTTGATGTGTTCTTGCATTAGGTGTTCTAGAATTTTATTGAGTAGTTTTGCATTTTATTTAGTATTTTTGCATCTGTATTCATAAGCAAGATTGGTCTGAAGTTCTCTTCCTTTGGGGGTTTTTGTATGGCTTAGGCATCAGAGCAACTGTGACTTCCTAGAATGAATTAGGTAGGGTTCCTTCTGTTTCTATTTTGTGGAATAGTTTAAGCAGTATTGGTATTAGCTCTTCTTTGAAGGTCTGGTAGAATTTTGCAGTAAAACCATCTGGCCCAGCGCATTTTTGGTTAGGAGATTTTTTAATGACTGTTTCAATTTCCTTAGGGATTATATGACTATTCAGATAGTTTACCTAGTTTTGATTTAGCTTTGGTACTTGATATCTGTCTAGAAAAATCATCCATTTAATTTTCATTTTCCAATTTTATGGAATACAGGCTTTTGAAATAAGACCTAATAATTCTTTGAATTTCTTCAGCGTTTGTTGTTATGTCTCCCTTTTCATTTCTGATTTTGTTAATTTTGATACTGTCTTTCTGCCTTTTAGTTAGTTTGGCTAAGGGTTTTCTATCTTTTTTTATTTTCTCAAAGAATAAACTTGGTTTCATTAACTCTTTGTATTATTGTCTTTGTTTCTAATTGATTGATTTCAGCCCTGAGTTTGATTATTTTATGGCACCTACTCCTCCCTCCTCCTAGGTAGAGTTTTTTTTTTTTTTTTTTTTTTATTCTAGATACTTCAGATGTGCTTTTAATTCCTTAGTATGAGAAATCTCCAATTTCTTTATGAGGGCACTTAGTGCTATGAACCTTGCTCTTAGCTTCGTTTTCATAGTGTCCCATAAGTTTGGGTATGTGCCCTCGTTTTCACTGAATTAATAAAATCGTTAATTTCTTTATTTCTTCCCTGATTCAGTTATCATTGAGTATAGAGTTGATAAGTTTCCATGAATATGTAGGCTTTCTGTTGTTTCTGTTGTTGAAGTCCAGCTTTAATCCATGGTGATCTGATAAGATACATGGGGTTATTTCAGTCTTCTTATATCTGTTGAGGCTTGTTTTGTGACTGATTATTTGATAAATTTTAGAGAAAGTATTGAGGTGCTGAAAAGAAGGTATATTCTTTTGTGTTTGGATCAAATGTTCTATAGGTATCTGTTAGGTCCATTTGAATAATAATCTCTGTTAGTTTCATTATTTCTCTGTTTTGTTTATGTCTCAAAGACCTGCCTGTTGGTGAGAGTAGGGTGTTGAAGTCTCCCACTATTAATGTGTGGGGTTCAATGTGTAATTTAAGATTTAGTAATGTTTTTATTTTTTTAAAAAGTGGCTCCCTTGCATTTTGGGCATAGATGTTCTGAATTGAAATGTCCTCTTGGTGGTTTTTTCTTTTGATGAGTATGAGGTGTACTTCCCTGTATCTTTTGATTGCTTTTGGTTGCAAGTCTATTTGATTAGATATTCAAATAGCTACTGTAGCTTGTTTCTTGAATCCATTTATTTGGAAAACCTTTTTCCAGCCCTTCATACTGAGGTAATGGCTATCTTTGTTGCTGAGATGTGTTTCTTGTATATAGCAGAATGACGGCTCTTGTTTATGCATCCATTCTGTTAGCTTGCCGTCTTTTTATTTGGAACTGAGACCACTGATGTTGAGAGTTACTAATGACCAATGATTGTTACTTCCTGTTATTTTGATGTTGGTGGTGGTTACGTGTATTTGTTCTTGTTTTTCTTGTATTGGTTTTAATGGTGTGAAATTGTTTATTTCTTGTGTTTTCTTGAGTGTAGTTAGCCTCATATGGACTGGGTTAGTGGAAAGGTATTATTTAAATTTGGTTTTGTCATGGAAATTCCTGATTTCTTCATCTTTTTCTGGGTATAGTAGTTTTTCAAAGATTTTCTGGATATAGTAGTCTGACTGACATCTGTGGTTTCTGATGGTCTGCAAGACTTCTGCCGAGGCCCTTCCAACTTTTAGAGTCTCCATTGGCAAATCGGGTGTAATTCTGATAGGTATGCCTTTATATGTTACTGGACCTTTTCCCCTTGTAGTTTCTAAAGCTCTTTCCTTGTTCTGTATATTTAGTGTTTTGATTATTATGTGGCAGGAGGATTTTCTTTTCTTGTCCAATCTGTCTGGTGTTCTGTAAGCTTCTTGTTCATCTATAGGCATCTCTTTCCTTATGTTAAGAAAATTTTCTTCTATAATTTTGTTGAAGATGTTTTCTGGACCTTTAGCTGGAAATGTTCTCCTGACTATTCTTATTATTCTTAAATTTGGCCCTTTTTGTTTGTTTGTTTGTTTTTTGTTTTTGGGGTTTTTTTTTTTCGAGACAGGGTTTCTCTGTGTAGCCCTGGCTGTCCTGGAACTCACTCTGTAGACCAGGCTTGTCTCGAACTCAGAAGTCCGCCTGCCTCTGCCTCCCAAGTGCTGAGACTAAAGGCATGCGCCACCACCGCCTGGCTAATTTGGCCCTTTCATTGTTTCAATTTGCTGAATGTCTTGTGTCATGAACTTTTTTTGATTTTTCATTTTCTTTGACTGATACATTAATTTCTTCTATTGTATCTTCTATCCCTGAGATTCTATCTTCTATCTTCTGTATTCGGTTGGTGATGCTTATGTCTGTAGTTCCTGTTCTCTTTCCTAGGTTTTCCATCTCCAGGATTGTCTCAGTTTTTGTTTTCTTTGTTGCTTCCTTTTTAGGTCTTGGGCAGTTTTATTCATATCCTTCATTTGTTTAATTGTATTTTCCTGTATTTCTTTATATGTATTGGCTTCCTTTTTAAATGCATCTACCTGTTTGAATGTATTTTTTTTGTATTTCCTTAAAGGATTTATTCTTGTCCTCTTTAAAGGCATCTATAATCTTTATAAGATTACATTTAAGATCCTCTTCTTGTATTTCACTTTCATTAGGATATCCAGGGTTTGTTGTAGCAGGATAGCTGGGCTCTGGTGATACCATATTGCCCTGAGTCTTGTTAACTGTGTTCATATGCTGTCCTTTAGGCATACTTTTTTTCCCTGGTGTTGATTGGATAACCCTGATGGCATCAGGACTTCTCAGGAAGGTGGGGGGAGCCATAAGTCAAAAAAATGGTCATCAGGTTACCCTATTCTGATGGTTATGCCTCAGACAGACCCCACTGGTATTGGTGGGGCCTTGGTGGGGCCTTGGTGGGGCCTTGGTGGGGCCTTGGTGGGGCCTTGGTGGGGCCTTGTGGGGCCTTGGTGGGCCTTGGTGGGGCCTTGGTGGGGCAATGTTTCAAGCTGGTAATTCTTGGGGTCTTTGTAGGCCTCCACAGAGTAGTTGGAGACTCTTGGGGTCACACAAGGGTCCTTAAGTAAGCCCAGAGACAGACAATGGAGCTCAGGGGACTGTATGCAACTCACCTCTGCACAAAGTCCTGTGTGGATCTGACTGGGAAGGGATTTGTGGACCAGGGTTCCAAGATGGTTAGCTTTTGAGCCCCCAAAGGTTTTCACAGAGAATCAGGACATTCTTGGGTTTCTACAAGTCTCCTTCAGACCAAAAAATGAGCCCAGGGCTAGACAATGGCAGGCAGGGGATCACATGCAATTCACCTATGCAGGCTATGTCCAAGGTGGACCTGACTGGTAACAATTTATTTATTTATTTATTATTTATTTATTTATTTATTTATCTATCTATCTATCTATCTATTTTTATTTTTTAAATGATGTAATTTAAAGATATTTGTAGAGTAGAATTATTTCTTTCATTGGTGACAGGGCCACATCTTGACAATATACAACAGCACAGAATACTGGGTATTTCCAAAAGGGAAAATAGAATAAGGATAGGCAGAACCTAGAGCAAGACCAAAACACAATGAGAAAATCAACAATTTATGCATCACCAGGTCCAACAACTAGGAAACACAATTTCATGCAATGATCTCCAAAGTGCAGACCATCCTCCCATGCCTTTCCTGCAGCCCACATGCCTCTCACCCATGTTTGCTCCACTTAACTTCTTCAGATTTCCATATACATATCCCAATTTTCTGGCATCTTCAGCATCCTGGCATGGCCATATCACTCTCAGAGCTTCATGTGTAGCCTGCTTTGGAGCTGCTAATATGGAATTCAACATTACTACACACCATCTGACCAACCAAGTTGTTGTCAAGATCTTGGTTGCAAGCCTTCGTTTCTCCATAACTTCTGTTTTCATCATTAGCATCAGCTGTCAACTTGATGCAGACTAGAGTTAGTTGTATGAGGGGGTTAGTTTTATGAGCAATGGCTAAGATCAGGTCAGACTGCAACCATGTCTGTGAGGGATTGTCTCAGTTAATGATGTGGGAGGATCCAGCACAGTGTGAGTGGCAACTTCCCTGAAAGTTAGTCCTGGGCTGGGTTGTAAAGCTAGGTGAGTCAGCCAAAATATGAGCTGACAAACACTGCTCCTCCACGGCCCCAGCCTCAATTTTCTTTCATATTTTCCCACAGAATTAAATTACTACTGGAAACCAAATAGATCCTTTCTTCCTTGAGGTGCTTTGGGTTAGATTGTTCTTTCAGAATGTATTTATTCGGGTTCTCTAGAGTCACAGAGCATATGGAATGTCTCTCTATATTAAGGTTAGTTATTGTAATGATTTATACTCTGCAGTCCAACTATCCCAACAATGGGTAGCTGTGAATGGGAAATCCAAGAATCTAGTAGTTGTTCAGTTCCATGTGGCTAGGTGTTTCTGCTGGTCTTCTGTCTAAGTTGGATTCTTGAAGAGGTAGGTTCCAACAACATGCATTGACAAGTTAGTGCAAGCAGGCAAAGAAGAGTGAGTTTTCCTTCTTCCATTTTCCTTATGTAGGCTCCAGCAGAAGGTATGGCCCAGATTAAAGGTGTGTACCACCATGACTGGATTTAGAACTTGGTCTGTCCCAGGCTGGCCTTGAACTCAGTGATCTCCTTGCCTCAGTCTCCTGGGGTTAAAGGTATGTACGACGTTCCCTGGGCCTAAGGTTTTCATGGCCACTATGCCTCAAGATCTGGATCCAAAGCATGTGTCATGCCATGTCAAGATCCAGTTCAGTAGCCTGTGTCTTGTAGCCTCAGAATCTAGATCACAGGTGTGCCCTTCATTTCTGGATTGTAGTTCATTCCAGATGTAGTCAAGTTGACAACCAGGAATAGCCATCACACCTGGCAATGGGCAATGGGAATCTAAGTAGAACATTTGTATTTATGTTAAATATGGGAAATAAGAGATTGGGAGAGAAGGCTCCATGGTTCAGAGCACTTGCTCTTCCAGAGGACCCAGCTTGAGTTTCCAGCTCCTACTTGATTACTCCCAGCCAACTATAACTCCAGTGCCACAGAATTGAAAACCCTTCTGGTTATGCTAAGTATGTGCATGGTCTACATACATACATGAGACATACAAGACATAAATTTTGAAAAGGATCTTGTAGTAAAGAGGTTGTCATGGTGGGATGGAGATGACAAAAGATCAGGCCACATTATACATAGAGAAAACAAAAGGCATTATATCACACATATTAAACTGCACAGAACAAATTTAATAAATTAGGGCTCTGTGTTTAAACAGTGGGTTGGTTGCTGACCAGCCCTATAGACTTGAGCACTGAACTTGGCTTTTCTTTGTCTAGTTATCTACTATACAAAATTTCAAATATATTAGGTAACTCACATACCTATTTATTTAATCTTTAATATCTAAGAATATTTTTCTGTAGTACCAAACACAAAGGTTTTCCCCTAAGGTTTTTTTTATATGACCTTAAAATTGGAACTTACTTATTTAGATTCTACAATCATGATTTGTAAGTATGTAGAGTTGCAGAGGTGTATTTTCCAGTAACTGATATCAATGAACGACTTCAGAATATATGTGCAACTAAAATATAAGCCTGAAGATAGAGAAATAGCTAAGAACCTAAAAGCTATTTCTTCCAGAAGACTTGATCCCAGTAATCACACTGGTGTAGGAAGCATGTAGAAACTTGTGCTTTCAGGAAAGCAGCAGGGAAACCAAGAATGTTAAACACGCAGGGTTGTCTCTTTAAAGGGAGAGATTTATAACCTGTTTTCGACCCAGAAGGCTGGGAACTGATGGGCTAAAAGTCTAGTGACCTTGTGGTATCTGTGTGGCTAGGCTATATGCATCTTGCAGATGCTTATCTTGAGCCTTTTTTCCTCAGTCAATCTGTAGTGCTTTCCTCCCCAGACCCTCATCAGGGGCATCGTTTACCATGAGCCTGCTTCCTTTGTTACTCTGTAGAGCATAACTCTATGGAAGATATTGTTTGTTCTTTACAGGAGTTTTGATATACTCATGCCTCAAGCTTTTGTTATGCACACATGGGATTGAGTCAATTATTAGAAACTATTTTCCAAATTTTGTTGTACTTAAATATGCCTAAATTAACCACTTGGTGTCAGACAAAGTTTGAACTAATACTAGCAACTGAATCATGTTGAACTGAATTTTCTCCTTGCCTCCCCTGGGTCAATACTCTTCTGGCCACCATGTTTGCAGTGAACCCCCACTCCTAAGCACTTTGGATAGCTCACAACAGGCTATCACTCCAGCTTCAGAGCATCCAATGAGATAATTTGACTTACCTCCTTGGGCACACACACACTCACGTATACACATGCACACACACTCATATGTACTCACATACACACTCACACACACATGTACACACACAACACAGACACATACACACACACACATGCACACATGCATGCATGCATACAATGTACCACATAATTTTAAGGATGCAGCTTTCCCCATGATTCTGCAACTCTCTTTTCACTTTAGGATATTTCACTTTTACTCAGTCATTCTATGGCATTTGCAATAACTTTCTGATTTAATGTAAATATGTATATATAATGTTTTAATAACAGAAATTTATATTACATAATTAATGGGGACAGATATGTAATGAATATATGATTAATATTTTAAGAGTAAATTTTTATACACTGGCATAACTTTTACAAACCTGACGGTTTTTTCTTGTATAAAAGTCAGGAAATATAGGGGGGAGTTTGAGTGGATATAGTAGCTCTGGTACATCACCCAGAAAGCAAGCTCCTCCTGTCACCACTTTGAGACTTCAAAAAACTGTCCTGCACAGTCTGGTCCCATTTTCTGTATGAAGTGTTGAAATGGTCTGCTTGAAAAGTGGAGAGACTTCATTGCTAAATTCTGTGAAGCTTTACTTTCATTCAAATGGGACAAATATTATTTTGAACACTCTTATTTCTTATCAATATTTATTTTTATTCATGCACTTGTGTGTATGTTTGTGCCTGTGCCTGTTGCATGTACAAGTATATGTGTATGTGTGTGTGTGTGTGTGTGTGTCTGTGTGTGTGAGTATGTTTTTCCATGTGTATCTGTGTGAATATGTGTATCTGTATGAGTGTGTGTGCATGTGTGTGTGTCCATGTGTCTCTCTGTGTGTGTATGTGCGCATGTGCCACTGTCTCTGTCAGCCTTTCTTTCTTTCTTTCTTTCACACACACACACACACACACACACACACACACACACACACACACCATGACAACCACCATTACCAGCACCCTCTACACTGCATTTATAAAGTATTTGGAGTAATATCCACTTATTAGTGAGTACATACCGTGCATGTCCTTTTGGGTCTGAGTTACCTCACTCGGGATGATATTTTCCAGTTCCATCCATTTGCTTGCAAAACGCATGATGTCCTCATTCTTAATAGCTGAGTACTATTTCATTGTGTAAATGAACTACATTCTCTGTATCTATTCTTCCTTTGTGGGACATCTGGGTTATTTCCAGCTTCTGACTATCACAAATAAGACTGCTATGAACATATGCATGGTATATACTCACTAATAAGTGGATATTAGCCAAAAAAAAGTACAAAATATCCAGGATACAATCCACAGAATTCAAGAAGATTAACAAGCCAAATGGCCCAAATAAGGATGCTTCAATACCACTTGGGAGGAAGAAGAAAGCAATCACAGAGGCAGAGGGAAAGAAGGACCTGGGAAGGAAAGAGAACATGGAGAGGAAAAGAAGAACGTAATCAGATACTAGGGTGTGGAGGACAGGACTGAAACACTGACGGCCAGCAGAAAGAATGGAAACAGGCAACCTCGAGATCCAAGAGTCTAGCATGGCTGCCCTCCAAGAGGCCCAACAAGCAGCTGAAAGAGTCAGATGCAGATACTTACACCCAACCAATGGACAGAAGCTGAAGAACCCTGTGGTTGAATTAGGGAAAAGCTGGAAGAAGTTGAGGAGGAGAGTGACCTCATAGGAAGACCAGCAGTCTCAACTAACCTGGATCCCTGAGATCTCTCAGACACTAAGCCACCAACCAGGCAACATACACAAGCTGATATGAGGCCCCCAACATATACGGCAGAAGAATGTCTGATCTGGCCTCAGTGAGAGAAGACACACCTAACTTTGAGAGACTTGAGGCCCCAGGGAGTGGGGAGGACTGGTGGGGTGGGAATGGGAGGTTAGGGACATTCTCTTGAAGATGGGGGACGACGTGTGGGATGAGGGACAGTCAGAGGGCAGACCAGGAGAGGGATAGTGACTGGACTGTAAAAAAAGATTAAATAATAATAATGATAATAATAATAAAGTATTTGGTGGAAGTTATTTACAAGTTAACTTAAGTAAACTTCCTAATCTTCCTAATCTTACAGGCATTACACAGAAACTAACCTCATTTATAATGATCTTACAAAAAGCATCTTCACCACATAAAATTTAACGCTTTATCTGATTACTACAACTGAAGGTTTAACTGAATTCTTTATTATTATTGTTTACTTATTATTTATCACCCAATAATCCTTTGGTCAAAAACTAATCTTAATAAAGGCATTTATTTTATAATTGTATGTCTTTCCATGAAATAGTAACTCGCAATAACTCTGAATGCTTTCAGATTCCTTGCTCGTGGCCAAGCTCCTGGTTGTAGCAGCTCTCTAATAGCTTCCCTTCCACAATCATTTCGCAAAGGAGCTTCAAGGTAATAAACACACAATTTAATTCTGCAACAGAAATTGACAAGTAGCATTTTTGGTATGAGTGTTTTGGAAGTGGTTAGAAGTTGATGCAATCCCCCTGACTATAGAGCACGTATTCTCAAGCAGCCATGCTGTGTCCACTCCTCACAGGTTTAAGCACAGACTCTTGAAGTCTTGAAGACTCTCCATGGACTGTCTCCAAATCATCTCCCTCATAGTATCTTCAACCTCTCTCCTCAGTATCATTTGCATGCTAGCTTTTAAAAGTGCCAGGAGGTTCTCCACAGGGAAAATTTATACAGTCGAATTCCCCCCCCCCCACCGCAAATACAAGCTCATACAAAGGAGCTGCCTTTCCATGTATACCTCAAAGATAAGACTTAGAAGAGAGCCACACCAACATAATTCCACCTCTAACAACAAAAATTACAGGAAGCAACAATCATTGGCCTCTAGGGATAGATTTCATCTCTTAAGATTCCATTTCCCAAGCTTCCACAGCCTTCCTAAGAGCACCAACCCCTTGGAAGCAAGTGTTCTAATCCCCACACCAGTGGGGAACATTCTCATTAAAAGCAGCCCAGAGATCAAATGTAAAGATCTGGTATTGAAGACAGTGTGGAGACTCTCAGGGCAGAGAAAATGACCTGTAAAAGGCAGGAGAAAATTTCCCCAGATTATGAGGAAAAAATATGAGCAACCTTGTAGACAAAGCAAATAGAATCAACACAATCATGACTGGAAAAAATTTTTCTGCATCAACTAATGATCAAAGAAGTTTCACTTTTTCTACTTGAGACATTCAAGTTGTAAAATATATTCAAATTATCTGTTTGAACCATTTAATCATTTCCCTGTCATCTAGAACCATACTGATATATGCTGTGAAGCCGGACTTGGAAGTCATTGTCCAGCAAGGTATTGATCACTTCTCTAGAGATGTACTCAGGTGAGACTCATTGCACTATTCAAAGACAGGAAGGGCAAAGTGTAAGTATACATACACACCAAAATGCTAATTAACGCAAAATTCAGACACAGAATAATCACAACTGTCTAGTCTAACCAGGTGAGAGGTCATTGTTTAAATTCTTTGGGAATAAAAGTGCATTCATTATTCAACTTCATTTGCCAAGGAGCAAGCAAAGGGCAAGGGTTGTGAGGAGTAGCAGTGGGTGCAGGATAAATATCTCAGGGCTGATTTTTGTGATGCTGGGAAGCCATGGCAAGAACATGAACGTATTAGCCAGGGCTTCTGCCACTGAGCAGCAATCCCAGCTTCTCTTTCTGAAGCTTGAAGATCTTCATGTTTTGGGAGATCCAGCAAGTTCTGTTTCATTCCACAAAGAACCCCGTGCATAGGATAGAGTTGGTGTCGTGCTCGTATTTTTCTAATTATCTTTTTGACTTTCAAAATGTACAGTTTCACAGAAAATCCTACTGTTTTCTTCTTAGAAAGATTTCATCCATCCCACACCTTGAGTACCCAGCAACTGAAGAGGTTCCCTAAATGCAAGAAAGTCAATTGTCTTCATTTTGTCAGATGGATATGGCAGACATGAGGAAAACCCACTTGTCCTTTGTAATGGTGATTTGGTGCCAATAAGCCTGTCCTTCAGTCTAGTGTTAATGTATCTTGACTATCAGGCTATTATGATCTCTGAGTATTTATTATAATAGTCACGAGGCCTTCAAAGCTGAGTAGTCCACATGTCCATGTGTCTGCAAAGTGAAAATTGCTCCCTTTATAACAGTATTGCACACTCTGGCAGGAGGACTCTTTTAAGATTGCCCTGTAGCCATTGCTAGACATCAGATCCTTATCATATACTCAAGGCATTCAAGTAGCCTAGAAGCTCATGACAGTCCATTAATTTTGAGGAGTCTCTTTTTTTCTATTAAATAGATTTGTGGGTATACTAAGTTATCACATGGATCCAATCGATCGCAGAAAGAGGCAGAAACAGGTCTCCTGTAATCAGGAGACAAGGGTTCCTTTGCACCAGTCTCTACAGAGGCTCAGTCTGTGGCTATGACAGTTAGAAACTCAGTCTATGGCTGTGACAGATCTCCATCACCTTTCTCAGGGAAGGCGTCAGGAAGTGATTGTTCCACTGAGTACTTTTTTCATATTAAGGAACATTTCCAAGATCCTTGATTTCTGTGCCTCAAGAGTTGAGGATACTTTCCAATTCGGTCGCAGCAGGAAAATACTGAATCTAATTTATGTTAACTATATTAATAGCTAAGTCCCATCACATCTTGTCAGTATGCCTACACATATATGAAAGATGATTTTGTCTTCTGTGTCAGTTCCAGATAAACATGGAGATTCGGGATCATTACAACAACCCTCAGCTATCTCAATGTTTCCTTGGTGGCTAAAGGAAGAGCAGCATTAGACCAATGCATGCCTTGGGATTCATTAGTGTTCTCACCTCAGACTGAGTCTTTAGTGCAGTATTAGCAATTTCTGATATCTGTAGCACTTGAAAATAGGCCCATTCATGGCTTACAGTATTTATATTTGAGATTCTAATCAACTCAAAACTGAGAAGCAAATTATATACTGTTTTTCCATTTCTGTGTAAGTTTTTATGTCATGAAATTTTTATAACAATCTGGTGAAGTAAAGTAGTAAAATCCTGAGTTTTGGAAGCCTAAGTTTGGAGCCTAAGAGAAAACTGTCCAAGAACAAGGAGATGTAGGACGCCTTCTAATATCGGGAACTTTCCTTCCTGTCGAGATAATCTAGATGATTTGAGCTGGATTGTTCTTGGTCCATCACCATTTCACTCTATACTTTCCTTCATCAGTGTGAAATATTTTAAAAGGTTTTAGAGCTCATAAATCGTGATGGCAAAATGTTCTGAAACAATCTTTGATACTATTTAAAATACTCTTCTGAGTTTATTACATTGATAAATGTTTTCCTATCAGTACTAAAATAATAACTTTGTTTACCGCCATTTCTGTTCACCGCAGAATGCATATTATTTTGAAGCATGACATTGTGATAACTGCAAGGCAAATGAGGATTGGCCTCGGTTCTGTGGCCCTTGGGTAAGAAAGCTTGAATAAGAAACTTTTGATTCTCAAAGTGCAATGCAAAAATTTCTTTAAAAATACAATAACCATTAGAATATGATTACATCATCTCTCCCATGCCCTTTCTTCACGCCATTCCCATCTCAGCAGTTTGAAAGATCTGAACCGATTTAGCTCAGAATTATTTAAGAAATTAATTCTATGAAAAAGTACTTATATTGCTTAAAAGTTTGTCAGTTTTGCACCAGTAAATCATATATTTGCATTTAAATTTTTAATTACCATATTTGGATGACAAGTCCTCTGCTCCTGTCCTGTTCACTGCATATTTCAGTATGTTGAAGAGGATTTTCTTAGGAACATAACATGTTATGCATTTCTTCAGTTGTTAGAGCATAGCGTGGTGGACTATCTATTCTGTATGTGTATGAGTGTTTTGCTTGCCTTCATGTGTATGCACTATGTGCTTGCCTGCTACTCATGGAGCTCAGAAAGTCATGCTGAATGTCCTAGACCTGGAGGTATGTTTGGTTGTGCGCAAATGTGTGTGCTGGTGTCTCTACTCTTTTCCTCTGAGAGCAACAAGTGCCTTTCCAGGATCTTAACGACAGATGTGCTTGCTCCCAAGTGACTTAATGCTTAATACCCAGCCTTTGAAGACATCTCCCTGCCGGGGATGCTGCTTCCCTGTGATTATACCCACAGAGACAACAGAGACAACGCCATCTCCTGGAACCTGCCTGGGATGCCAAGCTGCATTCTTAGACGCTCACGGAGTCCTAAAGACAGATCCAGACCTTCCAGCTACAAATGAACTCTTTTGCCAAAGTCAAATAGCTAAAGTTACATGTTAGTGAGGAAAACATAATGTCTATCTAGATTAATCAGATATTATTACCCTCAAACTGTACCACCTGTATTTAATTGGTTCAATGATCCCTTGCCTTCCCAACCCCACCCTCAACTCCCTTACCCTGTGACTTGATTGTGCTACCTTCTACGGCCTGAGTAGTGTTTTCTTTTGACTTCCTCATCCAAAAGTTTCACCACAGATGACACAGAGATGCCCCCTTCTTTAAAAAAAAAAAACAGGGGGAGTTGTCAGGCCATGAAAGGATATCTTGATTCTTGGCTGGGCATGGACCTTGAACCTGGACTCCAATGGAGAAACCGCAGGTGTTCAGCCATGCCCCAGAATCCAGGCTCCTACACAAGGTCTACATCTCCATTAACCTGTGCCTTGCAGTCACCTAAGGGGGCTAAGCAGCCCCTTTCTCTCTTGAACTCAGTCAAGTCTCTGTGAGAAGAAACATACCACACAAATTTAGTTTAGAAACAATGGTAACTCAATCTCTGGGCGCAACAACTAGAATGCTAATCTTGTAAGCCATATTAAATCTAAATCCTCTGGGGCGAATCCACTAGTGAGTTTGCCATAAGCCAGGAAAAACTAGTAGCTACATCTTGCCTTGACGCTAATCCCTATCCAAAAGCGAAAGTGAAAATTTCTTAATCCATTAACTACTTATCACTAGCAGAGTTAATATTTACCCTAAAAGCTTCTTAAGGTATAAGTATTACATTTTATAGATTAATGTTGTAGAAATTATTAAAACCGCCAAATTTGCTGCTGTAAGATCTCCTACCCGAAGGAGACCAGTCAAGGAAAACACAACTCAATAATTATGGTATAAATAGCACGCCTAGATTGGGCAGATTTACCACTACACTACTCTAATCCCCGGCTATGAGATCCCTTATAACTTGCGGTTTATCTGTGCCGTGTGCTTGTGTCCTTCCGGGTCCAGCTTCTCCGTCATTAGTTTCCTTCTACCATCGCTGGCTTCCTTCTGCCTGCTTCCTCCTGCTCCTCCTTCTTTTTCTGGTTCTTCCTGCTTCTCTTCCTCCCCTGCTTCTGCTCTGTCTTTTATATCGAATTCCTCTCACTCTCTCCTCCCCTAAGCCTTTTTCTCCGCCTCCCCTTCTACTGCCCAATCTCTGGCTCTAGCCTTTATTTTATACATTTAAATTGGACAGAAGGTTTACAAGACGTCACCTGTGTACAGATTCAATCATCCTCTGCAGCCCCTCCCAGGAAAGTGAAACTAGGATCAAAATACAAGGCTGAGGCTATCCACAAAAGATTAATATCATGTAATAAAGTATTTTTACTTTTTCTTTAATCATAGGAAATCATCATCCAAAAACCATCTCACTGCCAGGGTAGAATTTTAGAGATTTTAGAAAATGAATGCACTGATTTTTGAACTAGAGAAAGGAAGCTAGTGTCTGTTGAATGTTTTTCTCTGAACTGGATTCCATATGATTCGCTAAATATATTAGTGTAGTCAATTAGTTTAATGTTTAAATCATTGTAATTTAGTGTCTTTCTAGTTTAGCAACTGTCATCCAGAGAGCTTGGTGACTTTCATGATCCCATCATTGACAAACAGCCAGCTCAGGATTTCAGTGTCAGCCTGTGCATGCTCCTGCTCCTCTGACCACATTGAGAGTATCCAATTTTCCTTATACATCAACACTGGCTTAGATTTTCCTGAGATTTCTAGTTATAGTTCAATGGTTTGTTAAGGTTTCTGGTAGTTGCTGTTAGTCAACACATGGGTGCACTGTACTACCATCAAAGGTTGGAGAGTAAACATCACTTAACCATATGCTTACTATCCCACTTTTGAAATGAGCGAGATGAGAGCAGTTGTGAAGAGGACTTATTTTACGTGGATTGTAAGGCATGTGGTATATGCCATGTCACATGAACACATACGATATCTATTTGAGGATACTATGAATTTATTTATTCTCAGTTTTGCTTTCTCTTTAAACTACTCCCTGTCTGAGTACAGAAAGTTTAGCCTTTACTTGAGCCTTTGTTTCCCCATGACACTAGGATTCTTGACATTTTTATTGTACTGTTTACTGTTTCCATGTCTCTTTTCATGTCTTTTAGATTGTTTGGAATGTTTAGAATGTTTAGAATATATTTCTGTTTTCTGTAGAGAATCTCTGACTACAAAGATTTTGAGAGTTCCAGGAATCTTGAAAACTATCAAAGTACCCTGCAGCATAGCAATTTAGGGAAATTCTGATGGAGCACCGGAAGCTGAAAGAAGTCTATGGAAGTTGATATGTGAATGGCTCACGTTAGGTACAAATAGCCCTTAAACAGAAAGCCAGTTATTTTCGTTGCTGACTAGTGTGTAGGTGGAAGAAGCTAAGGATGACATTAAAATTGAGCCAAGTGGTGACAGACCAGCATGGAGTTAACAAAGGAAGAACAATTTCAAAAAGTAACAATGTGGGGTTCAGTGGGACTAGAGATTGGCCTTATAACAAAGTACACAGGGCATTGAAATTGTCCAGAACTGGATGTTATAATAAGGATCAAACTAGGCTGTGAGATGTGTTGCCTTTTGTTTTTAATTGTAAGGACTGACAAATATTCAAGTTTCCGTTGACACTTACTTGAGCCACAGTGAAGTCTCCACAGAAAACAGGAAAGTGGTATCACAGAGTGGGGCTAGAGAATGTTCAGTACTGCAAAGAACTGAATAAAATGTATCTGCAACATTGGATAACTGCTCCCTTTCCTGTGCATTTTCCTAAGTCCTAGATATCCTTTCTGAGGTGAAATATGCAGCAACATATTCATAGAAAGTAGTAACATGTCTGTACTTGGGGTGGGGATTGCGGACTCTCATCTCATTTGCCTGAGGCAAGAACCTAGCTGCTACTCAAGTCCTTGGATCCCATGCTTTCAGGAATCGGAACCTTGCTGGGATGAATATTTAAAGAATGGAGAGAGTCAGTGGACAATGCAGAAGAGGGAACAAGGAGTGGTATTCAATGGAAGGAAGCCATCTATAGAACATAGACAAAAACAGACAAAAGGACAAGTGGTCTGCCCTTCCGGGTATGTCTGTTATAGACTGAGTATGTGTGGAGCTTTTAAAGTGCTTGATAGTTTCTGAATAACCCGAACCAACTTGAAAGCACAACTGAGCTGCCTATGTTGTAACAGTTGAACCACTCTAAGAGGACCCATGACTCTCAGGCTCCTCTTATATACTGGCTGACACTACTTGATGAGGGATTATGTGTGAATTTTCACTGAGTAGCACAGAGATGACAAGAAGTAGAAGCAGAGAATAGCCACAGAAAAATGTTAAGAAACCCAAGACTAAAAGTTATATAAACACCATTTACCTTTCGAAGAGCCAAACTTTGAGCACATTTTAAATAATTACCTCTCACCTACATTCTTGTGGGGTTTTGTTTTGTTTTGTTCTCTTACAAGGCATCCTGTTGCTGAAACACATACGAGCTCACAGAAACTATGGTAGTACATACAGGGGCGCTGCACAGGGTCAAAGCAGACAGGTTCTCCGCACCCAAAGGAGGCTGGCCATAGGCTCCCATCCCCCAACAAAGAAACTATCTTCAGTCAACAATGCATCTGGAAGGAATAATTCATTTTCTCCAGTTGAGTCTCATTGGATATATAAACTACATTTAAGAGTAGGCCCAATGCCCAGCAGTGTATGGCCACCAGAAAATGAACTCAATGGCATTTTTGTAGGTTTTTTTGTCTCATATTTCATTGTTTGGGATTTTGTTTTGGTGTGTGTGTGTGTGTGTGTGTGTCTTGTTTGCATATTATATTTTCTTATTTTGTCTTTTGTTGTTTGTTTCTTTGCTTTTCATTTGTTTTTTTTTTGTTTGTTTGTTTGGGGTTTTTTTTTTGTTATTGTCTCTTTGTTTTATAAAAAGAAAGAAAGGAAGAGGCTGGAATTGGAAGAGTCAGGGAAATTGGGGAGTATCTGCGAGGAGATGTTGGAGAAGAAACCATGATCAGAATTACTGTATAACTTTTAAATTAATAAAAACAAATACACATGGACCTAAAAGACAACCTGTTGGATTCCTGGTTCCCTGAGTTCCTGAGTATGACTCTAATTTTCAAATCCACACTCAAGTAAACAAAATCTTTTTGAGAAGAATGTTTTGTGCTAAATTTGTGACCCGTCCCGCGGGCCTTGATTATTCGCAGGGTTCAGAGGGAGACCCGTCATCTGGAAGAAACATGGGAAGACGCAGACCCTGCATTGAGCTTTGTCAAGGTCTGGCTTTAATGTGGGAGAGACTTACAGATATAATTCAGACGAAGGGGGAAGGGAAACAAGGAAGGGGACAGGGATCTTTGCCCAGGGCCATCCCACCGTCCCACTAGCCTCCAGGAAATGCATTCCTGAGACCTGAGAACTGAGAACCTCCCTGACTAGGCCTCCCAGCAGGTAGCTTCTTGAGGCTTTCCCCAAACAGCAGGCCGTCTCCTGAGCTTGGCTCCCTACAATTTGTTTTGTAGAATTCTTCCTCTTGGTTATGTATCATCATTTAAAAGGTTGGCTGGCCAGAAAATGATGTGTAGTTGAAATGTTTTTACTATGAGAAATACCAAAAGAGAGTAACAAGCTCGAATTACCAGAAGCTAAACATGGCATGATGAGGACACAGTGCCAGGAAATTGTAGTATTTATAGTTCTGACAAAAGAAGAAATATAACATGTGATAAAGGGTTATTTGGATAAGTCAACCTTAGTGTGTGTGCGTGTTTAACAACTTCCATAAGTCTCAGACTGTATCATATATTTACTACATACAAATAGCCAGAAACTGCCCAGTAGTTTCAGCTCCAAAACTATGTTTCATACAGCATGGAATTTTGAACATAGTTTTTATGACTTAAAACAGTATTTTATACCAACTAATTTTCAAAGAATGATCTCATTTCCTTTCTATCTTTGTTTCTTTCTGTATCTGGAAAATATCTCCGTTCTGTCTTTCATGAAATGAAACTAAAAGATGTCCCGTGTTTGATTCCTCCCTCTCCACACTTGCATCCACCTGCTTCAGGCCCTGACCCCCACCCAGAGCTGAAATCCAGCATATATATGTAAATATATATTTATATGTTTTATATATATAAATATATATGTATACATATGTATATATGTATGTGTGTATATATGTATATATATGTGTATATGTATATATATACATGTATACATGTATATTATGTTTATATGAAAATATGTATATAAGTATATACATATGTGTATACATATGTATGTATTTATATATACATATATATTTATACATATACATTTGATATATTTATATATGTATATGTTAGAAATTAGTAAACACTAAGCTAACCACAGAGAAACTAACACAATTTACCTTTCACATGTTGGTGTGTATGAAGCATTCTGACATGTCATATGTGGCAAATGACACATTAAAGTGACAATTAAGAGTATTTTCATGAGTCAATAGTTCAGCTAAAGTTTATATTTCATTGAAAATATTACTTGGGAAAATGAAAATAATATATTCTCATCACAAATTTAAACATTCTTAATCATTTTAACAAGGAATTTGTTTTATCTTCATGCTTATTGTAATTAGTTTAATGAAATATGTGGAATTGTCAACAGAATCTGTCATGAAAGACCAAGCAGACCACAGAACAAGAGCAGAAACAACACAATTGTAGAAAACATTGTTCATTAGTTTAAGAAAATATTTCAAATTGGGTTTCATGCTTTGTGCTATCTTAATAAAGTCCCATCACTTCCAAAAGGCTAAATTTAACATTTTCTTTTACATGAATACATCAACACTACTCTTTTGAAAATATTTTATTTATTCTTTGAAACATCCATACATATATTCAATTATTTATTATTTTAAAAACTACATCTTATCTCCCTCCCACTGCCAACCTCTCACGTGCCCGTGCCCTGGTATTCATCAGCCTGAATTCCTGGGGACTGACTGTCCTTTTTAAAAGTAATCATTAACAGCTCACTGAGTCCATTTTGTGCTGATCACATGTGAATGTCTGTGAATCCATCTATTGGGACATGAGCAACCTGCCAGCAGCCTCATCACCAGAGATAAATTAATCCCCTCCTTCTACAATGATCAGTTGCCAATTAAATTGCTCCTCAGCTAGTAATGCAGCCTGGAGAGGTCCTTCCTCATTGCTGGAATTTTTCTCTGGCTTGATCTTGTACACATCCAGTGCAGGGCACATTACTCCTGGGTGTTGCTCTGTCTATCAGCCATGTTATATACAAAAGGAACAGCCCACAGTACTTCTCTCCGTATTCAGACTTGGACACGTTTTTTTTCTTGATCATTCTTCTTCTATGTTCCCTGAGCTTTCAGTAGTGGGAGGTGAATACAAATGACCTATCTGTAGATGACACTCATGATAACTTACTCCATTTGAAGTAATTATGAGTCTCTGCATTAAGCACTACCCACAGAAAAAGAGTGGTCTCTGATCAAGGTTGAGACCAGTCCAAACCTCTGGGCATAAATGTAAATAAAAGCACTCAGGCCATGGAAGCGGTAGGCTAGCTGAAAAGCTTCACCCCTCCTCTGTCCCTCTAAATCCAACCCTCCAGTCTCACCCCAGCTCTGCAGCAGAGCAGCTCCTGCAGCCTCCACTCCCCTGACCCTCCCTCCAGTGGATCACACAGATCTTCCCCTCCTCACCTCCCACCCTCCACTCCTGCTTTTTCCCAGCCTCCAACCCAGAGGTGCTCTCTGGGAACCCATAGGACACACTGACCAGGGAAGCAAGTAAGCGAACTGCAGATCTTTACCTCTCTCTCTCTCTCTCCATCCCTCCAAGTTCAATCCCTCAGTCTCAATGCGAGACTTTCTGCTGCAGCCTCTCCTCACTCTCTGTCCCATTCCTAGGTTCTGAGCAAATCCTGGCAGATGACCCTGCTTTCCTCCCTCCTGGGACTTCCTCTGACTCCAAACCATACCCAGGGTTGTCAGCTCCCCATATCTCCCCATATCCGGAAACACATTCACCTTGACCCCCCCCCATGCCTACACCTACCAGGATCCCAGAAGAATCTCATGCCAGACACCGCACAGACACCAAACTACCCTATGGGCCTAAGGGCATAAGGGGGCAATCAAAACCATGGAACAAAATACCCAACTGACAGAGACAAGAGCGGACCTCAGCACCTGGAATCACAATCTTTGCAACCCCAGATGCCTAAACGCAACTGTAAAACCACAATAACAGCCAGGATAATATGTTTCCACTAGAGCCCAGCACCCCTAGCACTCAGGAATATCTGAGTATCCCACCATCGTTGAAACACAAGAAAACCACATTAAAATAGCCTTTATGAATATGATAGAGGTCTTTAAAGAGGAAATGAATGAATCCCTTAAAGAAGTCTGTGAAAACACAAAGAATGGAAGGAAATATATAAAATAGTTCAAGACCTGAACATGGAAATGGAGTCAATAAAGAAAATACAAACTGAGAAATCTGGAAATGAAAACTTGAAGCACTTGACCAGGAACCTCGGAGGCAAACTGTAAGAAGCAGAGTGACAAGCTGGAGGCTACTGCTTACATTTTCATTCCCCAAGTTCCTTTGACCCAACTGCACCGGATATGCTTGATTGGATGTAGGCAAGAGGTACAGAGGTACGTAGGCAGGTAATACATCAGGATGTATGCTTGCCCTTTATTGGGTCTGATGGGAAAGACAGTGGCCCTGTGGTTTTGCCTTTTTATGCTTCGTCAAAATGTGCCCAATGACCATCTCCTTGGAAACCCTAAGTGGACCTGGCCAGAGTTCAAAATCCCAGCCAGCATTTAATGAAAGCTTGCTTCAAATTCAGCTCGAAATTGTGGAACTGGTCTTTCTCTGGAGAATCTCGGGTTTAACAAACCCTCAACAACAAAACACACAAGATCGAAGACAGAATTTCATTTACTGGAGACACTATAGAAGAAATGGATACCACAGTCAAAGAACATGTTAAATCAAAACTAACAAAACCCAAAGAAATAAACAAACAAACAAAAAAAACTCCTAGCATAAAACATCCAGGAAATCCAGGAGAAAAGACCAATCTACAAATAATAGGAATAGAGGGAAGAGAGGAAATGAGGGTCAAAGGTACACAAAATATTTTCAACAAAATCATACCAGAAATTTTTCCTAGCCTAAAGAAGTAGATGCCTGCGGAGGTACAAGAAGCATGCAGCACACTGAATAGACTGGATGAGAAAAGAAGTTCCCCTCAGTACATAGTAATCAAACGCTAAGCCCAATAATGGAGACTCTAAACCCTGAAAGAGCCTGAACACATGCTACGGACTCTCAGAGACAACAGATGCCAGCTCCGACTAAGATTTTCAAAAGTTTCACCCATCTCTCTCCCAAGTTTGTGCTACAACTTTCCAGATATTGAGTCCCCAGTCTCACCTCTGACTTGCACAGTCGTAAGCTTTGTGCAAGCATTGCAGTCTCAGGCTCTAAGCTCTGTCTATGGCACAGGTCTCACACCCAACCTGAAAGTGCTCAGTTACCCACATGGCCATCATGATGGCCCTTGTTGAGATAATGTGACTTGTTGGAGCATCCCGAGAGGTCCAGGATCAGATAAAATCACTGATGACTGTCTGCCACTCCTGGGAGCTTTCACACCTTCTAACACTAGAAAAGGGACTTTCCTGGTCAGTTTGGTGGCAGATCACTGGGAAATCAATACCAAAGTGTGGTGAAGGCAGCAGTAGGGTTTTTCCATTTAAGTATAGTGGGCTTCCCACAGCAGTGGGAAATGACTCAGGAGGAGGTGTCCCACCCATGGTTCTTGGAGATTCACTAAAACCAGACAGACGCACAGACACACAGACAGACACACAGACAAGCAGGTCTTCTGGAAGCAGTATTGTCAAGGAAACTCCATGTAGTACCTATTTATAAACTAGTTTACAAACTGGTGCATTGCCAGAGGTATCTCCTGCATCCTTAGTTTGGGTTAGCCTGCACCACTATCACAATCACTTATCCTCAGATCATTACTGTTGTTTAAATCTTCAGCCCTGAAGATTCTTTCAGGGTCATTCCTTGTCACCTTTCTTGCCCTGCCCTTCTAACTGCATTCCACCTGGGCTACAAGGTCATGGGTTTATATTTGGCTTTTTCATGGCTCTTTGGTTTTATTAGGAATTTCCCCCTCATTTATCCATCCCCAAATCCCTCCACATTTGAATCTTTCAGTATCTAATATTTCCTTCTCTGTCTTGACTTTGCCTATATTTATCTATCTCCCTCCCTTAATCTGTCCATTGCAACGGCCCATTTTTAATTACATGCATTCTACATGTAGCCCAAGTTAAACATGCAAATGTCAATGTTAGAATCTACATGTATGGACAATATGCAACATTGGTTTTCCTGCATCTGCTGACCCCAGTGAGTACCATTTGTTCTTGGGCTTGCGTGTGTTTCCATGTGATTGCAATTTTCATTATTCCATTTTCTCCATAGCTAAGTATTCTGTATACATGTTACATTTGCCTTATCCATTTGCCACTTGATTCATTTCCATGTGTTTTTGAATGAATTGTCCTTTGATTTAATTTTTAGTATGCTTCTCATTGGTATATAAACAGCTATCTATTTTTGTATGTTAGTTTTGTATTTTGATAATTTGATAGCATGTCCATCAGCTCTAGGATTTTTGAAAGAATCTTTACAGTGTGTAAAACTATATCTATAAATGGGCTCTTTCTTAAACCCAGGATAGTGAAAACTATTCTCAATAATAAAAGAACTTCTGGGGGAATCACCATCCCTGACCTCAAGCTGCACTACAGAGCAGTAGTGAGATAAACCTCATGGTATTGGTACAGAGACAGGCAGGAAGATTAATGAAATAGAATTGACAACCCAGAAATGAACCCACACACCTATGGTCACTTGACCTTTGACAAAGGAGCCAAAACCATCCAGTGGAAAAAAGAACAGCATTTTCAACAAATGGTGGTGGTTCAACTAGCAGTCAGCAAGTAAAAGAATGCAAATTGATCCATTCTTATCTCTTTGTACAAAGTTCAAGTCCAAGTGGGTCAAGGACCTCCACATAAAACCAGACACACTGAAACTAATAGAAGAGAAAGTGAGGTGGAGCCTTGAACACATGGGCACAGGGGAAAATTTCCCAAACAGAACACCAATGGCTTATGCTCTAAGATCAAGAATTGACAAATGGGACCTCATAAAATTGCAAAGCTTCTGTAAGGCAAAGGCCACTGTCAATAGGACAAAACTGCAACCCACAGATTGGGAAAAGATCTTTATCAATCCTACATCTGATAGAGGGCTAATATCCAAAATATACAAAGAACTCAAGAAGTTAGACTCCAGAGAACCAAATAACCCTATTAAAAATGGGGTACAGAGCTAAACAAAGAATTTCAACTGAGGAAATCTGGAATGGTTGAGAAGCACTTAAAGAAATGTTAAACATCCTTAGTCATTAGGGAAATGCAAATCAAAAAAACACTGAGATTCTACCTCATACCAATCAGAATGTCTAAAGTCAAAAACTCAGATGTCAGCAAATGCTGGTGAGGATGTGGAGAAAGAGGAACACTCCTCCATTGCTGGTGGTACTGCAAGCTGGTAAAACCACTTTGGAAATCAATCTGGTGGTTCCTCAAAAAATTGGACATAGATCTACCTGAAGACCCAGCTACACCACTCATAGGCATATACGCAAAAGATGCTCCAATGTGTAATAAGGACACATGCACCACTATATTCGTAGCAGCCTTATTTATAATTGCCAGAAGCTGGAAAGAACCAGATGTCCTTCAACAGAAGAATGGATACAGAAGATGTGGTACATTTTCACAATGGAGTACTACTCAGCATTAAAAGCAATGACTCCATGAAATTCACAGGCAAAATGGATGGAGCTAGAAAATATCATCCTGAGTGAGGTAACCCAGACACAAAAGAACACACATGGTATGCAATCACTGATAAGTGGATATTAGCCCAGTAGTTCAGAATACCCATAATACAACCCACAAGCTGCATGCAACTTAAAAGGAAGGAAGACCAAAGTGTGGGTGCTTCAATCCTACATAGAAGGGGGAACAAGATAATCACAGGAGGTAGAGGGAAGGAGGAACCTGAGAGAGAGGAGGGGGAAGGAAAAGGGGGGACAGGATCAGGCATTGGAAGGGACTGGAAAGAAGTACAGAGGGTCAGGAAATCGAATAAAACTATGTAGCAGTGGAGGATGAGGAAGTGGGGGTAGCCACTAGAAAGTTTCAGATGCCAGGGAAGTGAGAGGCTCTCAGGACCCAGCTGAAATATGCAACAAAGGGGAGATAGAACTGTGTAGAGACCACATAGTCAGGATTAAACCAGAATTGCTCCTGTCTAAAGGAAAGACAGGGACAAAAAAAATGGAACAGAAACTGAAGGAAAGGCCATCCAGAGACCGCCCCACCTAGGAATCCATCCCATCTGCAGACACCAAATCCTGACACTATTGCTGATGCCAAGAAGCGCTTGCTGACAGGAGCCTGGTATGGCTGTTCTCTGAGAGCTTGCACCAGCACCTGACTAATGCAGATGCAGATACAACTATCAGACTGAGCCTGGGGACCCCAGTGGAAGAGCTAGGGGAAGGACTGAAGGAGCTGAAGGGGATTGCAACCCCATAGGAAGAACAATATCAACTAACCAGACCACCAGAGCTCCCAGAAACTAAACTACCAATCAAAGAGTACACATAGAGGGACCCACGGCTCCAGCTGCATATGTAGCAGAGGATGGACTTGTTGGGCATCAAAGGGAGGGGAGGCCCTTGATCCTGTGGAGGTTTGATGCTCCAGTGTAGGGAGAAGCTAGAGCAGTGAGGCAGGAGTGGGTGAGTGGGTGGAAGAGCACCCTCATAGAGGCAAAGGGGAGTGGGGAGAGAGGGATGCATGGGGGAGGTTGTGGAGGGGTAACCAGGAAGGGGGGATATCATTTGAAATGTAAACGAATAAAATGATTACTAAAAAATGGGGGAAAAATAGGTTCTTTTGTTATTGGTAGCCTTTAATTTTCTTCCAAAAACACAGCTGAGTTCCTGTCAGTCATCTACTGCTGGCCACGCGGCCTGCCATCAGACTTGTTTCTATACCTGTGAGGCTTCGTTGTAGACAACTGATTTTTCCCTTGGAAGAAGTAGTCAGTTGTTAGAGATACCATGAGCCAATTGGATTATACTAGATAAAACAAACAAACACCTCAGGATAAAAATAATTGCAAATGGGGCTGTCCCGCCATTGATGTGTGGACTCGGGCTGCTCTCGCTCAAGGTGTGGGCTGCAGGCACCAGGCTGCTCTCTCCTCACAGCGTGGGCTGCAGGCCCATCACAGTGAACAAATACATGGTAGAGAGACGTAAAACCTGTGCTGTGGAGAGAGGCGCAACTGGGGAGGTGAGAGGATGTGATGATAGTGAGGACCGGGCTGCTGTGAGTGGGTTGCAATGATTGCCATCTAAGGCCATGGTGATATCGGGATCCCTGCTCCCAAGGGCTCTGTCTGAGCTGAAGTTCTACTGTAGCTGGGGTCTGTGTTGATGTCCATGGCCCATGTTACAACCACACTCCATGATGATGTTAGTGCTCTCGGGCAACATCTGAAGTCATGTTGCCTATCGCTCTTCTTCTCTCTCTCTCTCTCTTCTCTCTCTCTCTTCTCTGTCTTCTCTCTCCAGTCTGATTCTGTCTCTGATTCTGTCTCTGTCTGATTCTCTCAGTCTTTCTCTCTGTCTCTGTCTCTGTCTCTCTCTGTCTCTGTCTCTGTTCTCTCTATCTCTGTCTCTCTGTCTCTGTGGTCCAACCCCTGCCTCCTGTCTTGCAGATCTGAAGGTAAGCTCTCAGCCACTGCTCCAGCACCATGCCTGCCTGCCTGCCTGCCACCACGGTCCTCATCACGATGATAATGGACTCACTCTGAAACTGTGAGCAAGCCCCCGATTAAATGCAAGCTTCTATAAGTTGCCTGGATCATGGTGTCTTCACAGCAACAGAAGAGTAACTGAGACGCCATCTAAGAAAAGTATCAATGTTGTTAAACCAAACGCCCCAGTGACGATTCCAAGGTGTGTTATACTGCAGAATTTAACATGCATTTGAATGTTATGATCACAGTACGGCCTGCGACTTGGCATGGTATTTACTCCTCTGAGGTAGGAGACCATTCAGAGAGCTCGGGCATTACCTTAACACCTCTAGTTTTTAACAACTGAAGGAATTTCATTTGCATGTATTTCGTTACTCTTCTAAAAGTCAATCCAGAGCCAGGTATGCTTCTCTATACCTGTAAACCCAGCATTGAAGAGACCAAGGAGACTGTCCATATAACCTAGGCTATAACTGCAAAACCTCACCCATCCCCTCACATCCCGAAAAGTAAGAACAATGAATAGGGCAATCGGGTCCTAAGTCTTTTTAAAACTTTCAGATAATACATGAAACAAACTAGTAAGACAAGCGTCTTAAAAAGGCCAGTCTTAAATGTGTCCTTTTCAGTAACACGTTGCTACCACTAGGTGTCACTGTCTCCCCTTCAACCCTTGATGACCTGCCCAGGAGGAAACCTCTGGTTTTTGTGAGAAAGGCTGTGAACAGGCTCTCACACAGAATTTACTCTAATCCATATCCGGGTGTGGTGGCGCAGGCCTGTAACCCCGACTCACAGGAGGTGGCCCAACAAACGCCTCTACGCATGCTCACCCTCAGCTACAGGCTCTGGTTCAGTAATAGAAATACTTTAACTTGGAAAAAGAGATCAAAAGTCCTGCTAAACCTTGTTAGTACTATTTTTTTTTTTCAGATCTATTTCCTTTCTGAGCTGGAAGATGCTCCAATGGAACTTAAGGCACTTGTCACCAAGCTTGACAAGCTGAGTCTGAACTCTGGAATCAGATCATAGAAAGAAAAAGAGAGAGAGAGAGAGAGAGAGAGAGAGAGAGAGAGAGAGGAGACAGAGAGAGACAGAGAGAGACAGAGAGAGACAGAGAGAGAGAGAGAAGAAAGGAAAGAAGGAAAGAAGAAAGGAAGGAAAGAAGAAAGGAAGGAAAGAAGAAAGGAAGGAAAGAAGAAAGAAGGAAGGAAGGAAGGAAGGAAGGAAGGAAGGAAGGAAAAAAGTTCCTACAAGTTGTCTTGTGACTTCTACATGTATGCTATGGCAAGTGTTCACCTACACACACTCACACACTCACACACACACACACACACACACACGCACCATTTTTAAAAAGAAATACATTCCCTCTTCCTCACATTCAATTATGGGCTTATTTCTAATAATGGGCTAGTACAGCATAGCAGAGCGTTTGAGAGCACAGACTCTTTTTTAAATGATTTGTGTTATTTTTATTACTTATGTATAATGTGAATTTGAGAGAGGGGGTGGGAGCGGGGGTTTCTGAAGGAGACCAGAAGAAGGCAGCAGATACCATCACACTGGAACTATGAATGGTTCTGAGCCGCTTGCTGTGGCTGTTGGAATCAAACTGGTCCTCTGCAAGAGCAGCGGGCGCTCCTAACCACTGAGCCATTTCTCCAGCCTGGGAAGGACAGACTCTTAAATCCCTGCTGTGACATCTACCAATTGTATGACAACTGGGAAATTATTTAACCAAGATTAGCCAGATACAGAATGAAAACAAGGGTCTATTGTTTAAAAAAAAAAAAAAATGAAGGGGGCATGGAGAGCTGGCTCAGCATGGACAGCTCCTGCTGCCCTTGAGGAGGACCCCAGTTTGGTTCCCAGCAGCCGCTTTGGGCAGCTCACTACTGCCCATAACTGCAGCTTCAGGGCATCTGATGCCTCTAGCCTCCACCTGCACTTACATGCAAGCATCCACACAGAGACACACACTCACATAATTAACAAATAGTAAGGTTTTTTGTTTTGTTTTGTTTTTTTAAATTAAGATTCTCAAGATGGCAAAGGAGTAAAAGCCTTGTGCTATTGAATGGACCCCAAGTCCAAGACCCTGGCTTCTACACAACTACTGACAAAAGGAAAATTATGGAGCTGGATACTGTGGAACATGCACTGGAAAGGCTGAGGCAGGAGGATTGACGTATCATCCAGCTGCACAATGAAATCTCATCTCAAAAAGAAGGAGGAGGAGGAAGAGGAGGAAGAAGAGGAAGAGGAAAGAAAAGAAAAAATTTGAAGTGTTCTAAAATTAAAAGTACCAGCCAGGTGGCCTGATCCCCTTCAATTCTAGCAATCTGGAGGAGAGGCAGAGGGATCGCTGTGGGTTGGAGGCCAGCCTGGTCTACAGAGTGAATTCCAAGACAGTTAGGAACACATGCAGAAAAATCCTGTCCTGAAAAAATACAAAACAAAATCACAAGTGCCCCCAACCAAATGGGAGAGGAAAGAGGGAAACCACTTCACAAGAAGATAATGTTGGAGCCTTAACTTAATTCAGTCCCAGCACAGACCCCACTTGGTCTGTCATATCCTGATTGGATTATTTTTAATTTTTAAAAATGATTTATTTATCTTATATGCACTAGGTTTTTTGCTTGCATGTGTTTGTATGTGAGTGTCAGATCCCCTGGAACTGGAGTTACAGACAGTTTTGAGCTGCCATAAGGAGTCTGGTAATTGAACCCCAGGTCCTCTGGGAGAGTAGACAGTGCTCTTAACCACTGAACCATCTCTGCAAACCCTTTGCTTTATTTTTTTAATAGGGTCTCTTGAAATCCAGGCTGTCCTGGAACTTGTAATACAGCCAATGCTATCCATTGTAGTGGGTTGGCCTGATGCTGCTTGTATTCTAACGCTAACACTGGTTCCTCAGGACCTGATTGCACCAGAGTCGAGAGAGTCTGCACATAGACCCAAATAATGCTATGTGACCTTGCCCCAAGTTATTTCTGATTGGTGAATAAAGATGCCGACAGCCAATGGCTGAACAGAGGAGACATAGACTGGTTTTAAGGTTCCCGGCTTGTGGCTCAGAGAAGAACTGTGAAGGAGAGGGGAAGAAGGTAAATGGAGGAGAAGCAGCCATAGGTTAGGTGAGTCATGAAAACGTGGCCCTGGTGGCTGACCAATTGGAGTTGCAAGCAGCCCAGATGACACATAGTCAGTAATAACTCGGGGTTATCAATAGGAAGGTAGATTCTAATAGCATAGAGGGTAGATATCTGCCCAGCTCTTGTGCTGTTTAACGCTTATTGTAAATAATAAAAGTTGTGTGTCTTTTATCTGAGAACTGAATGACCAAGGCAGGGTATCAGACTCCTGATTGGGATTAAAATTTTCTACAATAATCCATGGGCTCCTAACTCTTCTGCCTGCAATACCCAAGTGCTGACATCACAGCCTTGCTGCCTTCACAGCCTTGCTGCCATCACAGCCTTGCTGCCTTCACAGCCTTGCTCATACAGCCTTGCGCTTCACAGCCTTGCTGCCTTCACAGCCTTGCTGCCATCACAGCCTTGCTGCCATCACAGCCTTGCTGCCATCACAGCCTGTGCTTACAGCCTTGCCCTCAACGGCCCCTCACACAGTGTTCATACTCAAACTTCCTGCACTGTTCCTCACAGCCAATCTACTTCTGACCAACAGTAATGGTCCACACAGGTGCAATTCAATAACATGTCTCCCTTCCCCAAATCTCTGCTTCATTCCTTTTTATTCTCCTTGATTTTCCATCAGGAAATACCCAGACCTTTTAGACAGATTTTATTTTCCCCCAACTGCTACCCAACCTTTCTATTCCTACTTTGTAGAAGCTTGTCCTATCACCCGGTTGTTTTTATAGCTTAATTCTACAGTGGCTCAAAAACCCCTGTCTTAGAGATCTGTTGGTTTCTAGAATGAGTTGCACACATCTCTGGGCCTCTGCTCCTCCATATTCCTCAAGGTAAGAGGGACAGCACCTGCCTCGTGGGTATCTGGAGGTTGACGGGACACCGCACGTGGACCATTCAGCACAGTGCTGCACACAGAGAACACCAGCAGAGGAGCACTACTCTTCCTGTGCTCAATAGACTATGCACCTCCTGCCCTGCACCGATCTCCAGTACAACCTGCAGCTAGAGCAATGTGCTTTCTGTTCTTTTGACACAAACTCCAGCTGTGTAGACCAGGCTGGCCTAGAACTCAGGGAGATCTTTTTTTTCCTCTGCCTCCCAAGTGCTGTCGTTAAAGGTGTGAGCCACCATGCTCGGCACGCAGAACAGTGTTCTGTAGCTCAGTTCTGATTATGGTCCTGTTCTTTCTTCACAACACCCAAATCCTTGTTGCCTGAAGGGCAAATCCCTATTTCTTCATTTAACTGTAAGGTAATTTCCCGGTTCTGCCTCCCTGACCTCTCTCTAGCTGTCCTGTTCTCCTGAAAAATAACCCCTTACTCAGCAATGTAGGGAATTGTGGGGCTGGTGCCAGATTGCTTCCCAAACCTGATACCAACATTGCAAAGATAAGAAAATAATCTTCTATATTTGCCAGGCCTAGGGCATAGCCTTGTAACCCCAGATGAGGAGGGTCAGAAGTTCAAGGTCTACCTGAGACACAGATGAATGCATCCAAGTCACAAATCTGTCTTACAATTGCTCCTTTTGATTTTAAACAGGCTAAAGAGCTTCAGTTGGATAATCCTAACATTTGGTAGAGAGGCGGGAGGGCGTAAGAGTTCAAGGTCATCCTTGGCTGCATACTAAGTTTGTAAACAGCCTGGGCTGCAGGAGACCCTGATTCAAATAATGATGTGTGTGTGTGAGAGAGAGGGGGTGGGGGAGAGGGAGCTGGAGAATGAGGAGGAAGACTGTGAATGAAATTTATCTTCTGGACATGATATGGCCTTTGTATTATGAACACAGCAGCTGGTGTTATCTGAACAAGACCTGTGTTATGGTTTGGTCTGTTGCTAGGTATTGTAATGCTAAATACTGGTCCCCAAGGATTGGCTGCCCCCGGGGACACTAAGTGATGCTATATAACCTTGCTCCTTAATTTAAAACTATTGGTTGAATAAAGATGTCTACAGCCTATAGCTGAGAAAAAAGAGAAGTAGGTGGGATTTTGGTTCCTGGGCTTGGGGTTGGAGGTAGAACCATGAGAGAGAGGAGAGAGCAGGTGGAGAGAGAAGAGGCCATGGGGTAAGGGAGCATGAGACTCGGTCATGAAGGCTGGCTAATCAGGGTAAGGGTGGCCCATGCGAACCTGTCAAGTCATATCTCAGGGTTACTGACAGGGAAGTGGACAAAGTAGCTTAGAGGGTTGGTATCTGCCCAGCTCTAGTACTGTATAAGGTTTATCTTAAACGTAAAAGTTTTGTGTCTTTTCAGTGGGATAGAAACCCTCATAAATATTTCTTACAAAAGACATGCATAAAATCAAGACACAGGCACCAAATAAAACTCAACCACAAGTCTCCACCTATCTACAGGTTTCCTCCCACTCCCGATCACTGCTAATCTTTTACACAGAAACAGACAGACAGACATGTGCACACACACACACACACAACACACACACACACACACACATTTTTTAAAAACAAACAGAGTTGGCAGGATGACTCAGCAAGTAAAGTATCTTGCCACACAAGCCTGGTGACCTGAGTTTGATCTCAAGAACTCACTGTGGAAGGAGTGAAATGAATCCTAAATGCTATCCTCTGACACACACACACATACACACGCACACACACGCACACCTCACACACACTTCACCCCATGGTGGGATTACAGCCATACATCAACATGCACGGGTGATAATGTGCTTTTTAAAGATTTAACAGACTTTATCTTTAAGAGTAGTTTTTGGTTCACAGCAAAATTGAATGGAAGGCAGTTTCTACATCTTTCTGTGAGATGAAGTTTTCTGAAGAAGCTGTATCAGCGTTAACAATCCCAGGGACATGCTGTTTTGACTGGAGTGAATAGGGTGACTGGGGAGACTTAGATATTGTGGATCCAAAGTCAAATTACCTTGGGCTATCGTTAGCTCACCCTTCTCCCTGGCCTTGAACTTACTATATGGGTAACGATAAGTCTAGACTCTGAATGGTCCTGTCTCCACCTCTGGTGTTCTGGAATCACAGGCACGTGCCTGGTTTATGTGGTATTGTGGCTAGAACTCGGGGTGAGCCGGGTGGGTGCCTTTCGTATGCTAGACAAGCACTCTATCAGTTGAGTTACTGCCCTCATCCCCAGCACCTTCTTGAGTCATTTACCATCAACCTTATTTCTCATCTAACATTTTCTTGACCTAGAGATAAAACTTTTTATTTCAGAACTCAGGAGTTGAAGACAGGTCAAAAAGCTCCAGACTACTCCAGAGCCCCCATCACAAATGATCAAAAGGCTCTTGAAACGTATTACTGAGCTGTGCATACCCCTAGTGTCTATCAATCCTAAACTAAGAATGCCAGAATGACAACTTCAGTCTATGGTCATGCCCACCTGAATTAACCAGATCTCATCAGAATGATCACCTTGAAAGACTGGGGCGGGAGATGGGTTGGCAAGATGGACAGACGACTCCATAGAGTCATGATTTACATGAGGATGTGACTTTAATACCCAGAAGCTGCATCAAAATGCTAATCAGGGTATGCACTTGTCACCTCAGTGTTGCAAAGGTGAGGCTAGGACCCCAGGGCTGCTGGCCAGAAGGACTAGCATTAGTGAGTCAACGAGATGCAAGCGCAGAAGAGATAGATGGCATTACCGAAGACAAAACCCAAGGTTATCCTTTGGCCTCTTTGTACACTCATGTGTAACCGCACACATAAACACATATATAGGTGCACACACAGATGCATATTAATAAATAAAACTTTAGGGCTAGAAATATAGCTCAGCAGGGTTATAGCTCAGTGGTAATGTCTCTTGGCCAATGAAAGGTCCTAGGTTGGATCCAAGTGCTACGAAATCGTTGCAGGGTGAATTGGTCTGCGATCCCAGAATATGGGAGTCAGAGCCAGAAGGATCACAAGTTTGCGGCCAGCCTGGTCTACATGGTGAGTTTCTGGCAAGCTTGAACTACAAAGAGACATGCCTTTTTAATTATATTTAAAATTTTTATTCTAATAATACATATATGTGTTTGTGCATGGGTAGTGTCAGGGGAGGTCTGTGCATGTATGAGTATAGGTTTCCAGAGAGCCAGAGGAGAGCACTGGGTCTCCTGGAACTGGAGCTATAGGCAATTTTAAGCTGTCTGACATGAATCCTGGGAACCAAGTTAGGAATCCTTTATAAGATTAGGATGCAGCCTTACTGCTAAGCCATCTCTCCAGCCCTAAGAGACAAGTCTTAAACAAAGAAATAGCTATAGACCCCCCACCCCCATAGACACTCTACCTGATAGCCCTACCTGTGAATCTTTTCAACACATTTGTTCATTACTTTCTGTTCTGTGATTATAAAAATTCACAATATCTTTACCATAGTAGGACATATCATTCAGGGTTTAAGTCTGTTCTACAGCCATGGCCACTCATATTTGACTCAGAATAAACTATTTTTCTTTTGAAACAGAGTGTCCCTATGTAGCTGAGAATGCCTTTGGATTTGCTATCCTGTTGTCCTGAGTCCTGAGAGTCCAAGGATGCGCTACCATGACTAATTTAGAATAAGCTATTTTATTTCCTTGTAGTAGAGTTGGAACCTTATTTGGACACTCCCTACCCAGTCACTCCTGGTACTGACACCCGGAACCACTGTGGTAGATTTATTACCAACAATGAAGCTGCATCGGAGGCTCATGCATGACAACGAACCTGATAATTAGCACACGCATGCATACTTTACATTATGATTCACTGTTGGTGTAAATTCTATAGGTTCTGACTTGTGCGATGGCACGTGTCTGCCACTCAAGTTGTATAAAGAATAGATGGTGCTCAAAGTGCACACTGGGGATTTCGGACTGGTTTCTTTCCCTTAGTAGTAGCCACATAAGTTTCTTCAGTGTCTCCTGAGGCAGTGAGGTGGATGTTTTGCTATTATTATGTTTTTAGTGTTGGGGGTTGAACAGACAGCCTTGTGCGTGCCAGACCAGTGCTCTGCCACTGAGCACTACCCAACCTTCATTGTAAGGTTAGCAATAGGGTTTTGCTCAGGCTCCAAGGCCTGGGGTGAAAAGCATGAGCCACCACCCAGGGCACTGTCTCCCTGCCTTTAAACATTAGATTCGTTCTTTGACAATTTCACATGTGTATTGTGGTTACTCTCACGCCCATCCCTCCTGTTTCCCACCTAGTCCTGCCAAACCTACCCTTCCCTACAGGTTGTCTCCAGGTCTTGTCTTGCTTTGCTTGCTTGTTGGATGGTTTGCTTTGGTTTCTTTTTGAAATAGGGTCTCTCTACAGAGCCCTGACTGTAGGAACGCTCTAAGTAGAACCAGGCTAGCCTAGATCTTACAGAGATCATCTGCCTCTGTCTCCCAAGTGTACAGATTAAAGGTATTTGTCACCACCACCCAGCTGTTGTCCAACTTTCTGTTACTTCAAAGAAAACTTGAGATAACTAATTCATAAAGAGAAAAGTTTTATTTTGGCTTAACAAATTTATACTTGTCAGCCCCTGAAGGGAAAAAAAAAAAAAAAACAAAAGAAAGGGGCAGGGTCCTGTAAAGCCTTCCAAGGGAAGCCCTCCTTTAGGGCCTCAGTTTGATTTTTATTTTTTATTTTTTTTTATTTTGTGCATTGTTGCTGATTTTTGAGACAGGGTTTTACTGTCTAGCCACATTAGACTGAAACTGGCTCTGTAGACCAGGCTACCCTTAACTCACAGAGCTCCTCCTGCTTCTGTCTCCAGAGAGCTGGGATTAAAGGAGTGTCATTGTCACTACACCTGGCAGGACCTCAGCTCCTAATGTTGACAGTCACCACTTCACAGTAGCTGCTCACTAGGGAGTAAATTTTTGTCTGTGGCCTCTGATCTTCTGAGGCTTTAGGCTGTGGCCTGGCCTCTGGATACTTAGTCATCCTTTTTTCATGGATATTTGAACTATGGATTGTCTTTTGTGTGAAAACTCTTTGATATTTAAAAATCTCTCTCTCTCTCTCTCTCTCTCTCTCTCTCTCTCTCTCTCTCTCTCTCTCTCTGTTTCTCTCTCTCTGTCTCCCTCTCTCTCTCTCTCTCTCTCTCTCTCTCTCTCTCTGAGATAAAGTCTCCTTTAGTCCAAGATCCCAAGATGGCTGCCAACTCTCCATGTAGCAGGGACATCCTTGTGTTTCTGATCCTCTTGATTCAATCTCCCAAGTGATGAGGTCACAGGCATGCACCTCTTGCCTGGTGAAAATCATTTAGGGTTTTTTGTAATATTATTTTATTTTATGTATGTAGGTGTTTTGGCTGCATGAATGTCTGTGTATCATGTGCATGCCTGGTGCCCACAGAGGCCAGAAGAAGGCATTGGACCCCCTGGAACTGGAATTACAGATGGTTGTGAACTGCCATGGGGGTCTAGCCCAGACTGATAAATGGCTTATTCCCAAGAACACAATGGGAGTCACAGTATACGGATATTGGGAAGACTTGAAACTGTAGGGGCACCTGTGCATTTAAAATCATGTCAGGGAAGGGAGGCCCAAGAACTTATCAGACACAACAGATGGAGGATGGGGTGAAACCCTATCTGGAGTCCATAAAGTAGCACCTAATACTGTGAGGGCATGACCATATATCAAACCTGTCATCTGACACCTGGTGTGTGCGTGCGTGTCTGTGTGTGTGTGTGTGTGTGTGTGTGTGTGTGTGTGTGTGTATGTGAGAAGAACTGAGGACTCCCTGACTCTTCTCCTGACCACTGAGGAACCTACCTGCGTGCTTGTCTGGATCTGGGCCAGACCTGTCATTTCCTGTGCTTAACTGGTTTCCTGCTCCAGACCTGGTTCAGGCTTTTTACCTCCAAGCTGAATTCTTTGATCCCAAATCTGACTTTAGCATCCCTGACAGCCATTTCCAAAGCAGTTCCCTCCCTCCTAGAGCTGTGTGGTTCAAGACAATGTAGACCCACCTGGCCTTGAAATTGAAGAGGGATTAAAAGGCATGTGCTGCCATGCCTGGCCTGGCTGGATATTGTAGGATAGAGACTCTTAGTACACTTCCAAAGCCTCTTTAAATTCCGCTGTAGGCTATTAAATGTGTGTTTGCTCTGCAGTCCATATATCTGTATAAAGACATATGGATATATATACCATGTACTATGTGGTATCAGAGTTGATATTAATTAAGATTGGAATAAAGAGCTTCTATTCATTTGGGCAGATACCAAGGTAGGAGAATTGTATGTTAAACTGCTGTCACTGAAACCCCTAAATGTTGAGAGTTTATTGTTGCTCAATGCATTCTGACATTGTGGAAAGGTGCAAGAATATTTGTCTTGTTTGTGGAATAACACACTCATGACAGCCTCACTTTTTTAACAAGCTGGGTTGTTGTTTTTCTTCTTCTAACACTAATGAGTGTGTGTCTTTGTGAACATAAACATGTGAGTCTGCATTCACAGCATGCATGGGGTGGCCTGATCTAACTTAGGTCATCCTGTGAGCCATCTTGCAGGCCCATAACTTTTTAAAGCTAGATCTGTATTTCTAAACTGATATATAAGCTAATTTTATTTACTCCTTTATTCTAATCAGTTTTTCTAACATCGTCCTGTGTCCTGTCTTCTGTACCTCCCCACCCCTAAGGTTTCCCAGCATGCTCTGGCATTTTTTTCATCCATACAATAAAATCTCCTCATTCTGGAAGGATAGCTATCACTAAGTCGTCATTCCCTATCCCTCCACCCTTCTCAAGGTATTTATAAAACAATCACTGTTCTCAGAGAACAGTGTGTTCATTCTTCAGCAGGCTATCTGAGGGACTCTAGATAGGAAGACACATTAGAAATAATTTCTGCCCTCGAGAAAGTCAGAGTCCAACAGGGGAGAGGTCTGACATGCAAACAAATGACTACAGGCAGTCCCCAATGGACTGTGACAGGATTGTGCACAATTGCCACGGAAATCTGGCTTTAGGGCATGATGTATAAGACAAACTTTGCAGAAGAAATAATATACAATAGTATTGAGGGAAAATAAAGGATTGGGGGGGGCAGGGATTTTGTTTTGCCCAACCCCGTTTTTTAAAAGGCAAGGTCTCACTCTGTAGCTCTGGCTGCCTTAGAACTATGTAGACCACGCTGTTGTTGAACTTCCAGACAGATCTGCCTGCATCTGCCTGAGTGCTGTCACTAAAGGAATGTGCCGCCATGCCCAGATGCTCCCTTAAGTTTTGAGAAAAGGCCTCACTATGTTACCCATGGCATCCTTCAGTCTCTGCCTCAGCCTCTTGAGTGATGGAGCTTCAGACATGTGCTGTAGTGCAGAGCTGGCAAGGGCTTTTAAGTCAAAGGCACTTAGCAATACCATCTTACCTGCTAGGTGCTGACCCAGGCTGGCCTCCCCTGCATGGCCCTCTTCCTTCAGTCTCTAAAGTTCTGGGGTTACAGACTTGAGGTACCAACCCCAGTAAAACACAAAACAAGAAAAGCCAAAGAACAAATAGCAGAATTGAAGATGTTTTTGTAAAAACAAGTAAGGTGAAGAAAGTAAAGACCCCCTGCTCCAGGCAGAGGGAACAGAGTACATGAAGCCACACAGCAAGTGTAAAGTGAGGCCTGGTTCAAGACTTACCAAAATACTGCTGCCGTCTCCCGACTCTGGGTTCTGCCCACTCCATCCTTCGCTCTCCTGGTCCACTGGTTTGGAGCATGTGTTGTTACCCTGGCCCTTCTCAGGTCCATTCTCCTTGTTTTCCCTAGGGATATTCTTTGTACAGTGCCAAGACAATTGTACTACTGCTCTCAGGTTGAAGATGAGGAGGACAGCCAGACCTGCATTGGCCTTTTCTGTCCTTCTTCAGTCACCAGGGCACCTCTCAGAGCCCCTGGGGTCCCTGGGATGTGGCCTGAAAGCTCTGATCTAAAAGTATGGATGTAGCTTTCACCGCTTCTGCTGGCTAGTTCTACGACCCAAGCTTAGATATTTGAGAGGAGGGAGCTACAGTTGAGGAAATGACTCCATAACATGGTCCTTGTAGTCAAGCCTGGGGTTTACTTTCTTGATCTACAGTTGATATGGGAGTGTCCGTCTCACAGGTGGTGATGCCACCCCTGGACAGGTGGTCTCGGGTGTCTAAGAGAATAGTAAGCTTTGAGAAGCACTATCCATAAGCATTACCCCTCCATGGCTTCTGCCCCAGTTCCTACCTCCAGGTTACTACCTTCAGTAGACTTATAAACTTAAAAAAATGTAAAGCTGTTTCTTTAAAAAGGTCCAAGTTTTAATTTAAATTTTCTGTAGAACTCCAAAGTTTCCTCTTCAGTTTAAAAATCTCTCAACTGTATGTTCCTGAAATATCAAACAAAGTATACGTTTTTACTTCAAGTGGGAAGGTATGGGGCACAACCACCATCTATACAAGCAGAACAAAGTTCTAATAGTGTAGACAATTCATGCTTAGAATCTGGAATTCATTCATAATCCCTGGGCTTTTCCAGGGGCTTGGGTCACCGTTCTGGCCCCACCCTCAGCAGCATATCAAAGCCGGCTGCTTTCTAGATCCCAGCTGCTCCATCTCATTGTGGATGGTAGCTCTGGTGATCCATGACACAGGCTTGGCTTTCCATTGCACCTGGGTCCCCTGTAGGAATCCCATCCCTGTCACACACTGGCAAGCCTTTGCAGTTCTCCATGACTCCTTCATATCTTTAAAACCAATACCTCCTGGATTACTCTTACGCTACAAAGTTTGGCTGCCAAAACAAGGTACCTTCTTGTAAATAAATGCATAGATGTACAGCTTTAATACTTTACTAAACAAGTATGTTTTTTTTTATTAAAAAAAATCCAATCTTTCAAAAATTTTGTTTGCAAAACAGGAATTATCAAACAAAAATCCATCCTAACTCAAAATATCTTGGAGATCTGTTGTTGCCTCCTTGGTTGGCCCAGCCCATGTAGTCACCTTTAATCAAAATGGCTGTGATTATCTGTCTTCTCTAAGCCTAAAAAAGATGGCTTTCAGCACATGTGTAGGCTTAGATTTTTTTCAAGACTTACTTTAATAAGGGTTCTTAAAACTTCAACCTCTCTTCTAGATACCACCTACCAGAGGGATAAAGAGAAGGTAGTAGGAAATGGTGGGTTGTGGACCTGTTTAGAACTAGTTCTTTGGAGGCAATTCCAATCTTCATTGTCAGGATCTTAGCAGTCTAGTCCATAACACCAAATACGAATCAGTAGCAGCAGCTCAATCCAGAAGAAACTGCTCCACTAAATTGGCACAAGTCTGCAGAAGTGGCGTGAAGCAACCAGGATACCATGAGAAGTTCTTTGGCATTTTTCTGTCTCTGAAGTCACAGCAATCAAAGATCAGTGAAGACCAGCAAAGTGAACCAATCCAAGCATCCTCTCACTTTCTGAAGAGTTATATTTATATTCTTTTTAGAAATCACAAACCCTCTAAGTAGCTGCTTCAGCAAAATACCACATGCCCTTTTATAAGGAAGCTTCCAGAAAAACACCACATGTCTGTTCTCAACAAAACATCTTCTCACATGTCTGCTTCAGCAAAACATCCTCTCATAAGACAGCTTCCAGAAAAACATCACATGCCACAACTTAGTTACAAAGAAACCAGAAATTTCCACTTCACAGGTGGCTGCCCAAAGATGGTGGTAAGGCAAATGATATTGCCCTTTCCAACCCTATCAGTGGTGGCAACCAGCCAGGTGGTTGCCTAAGGATGGTGGCAAGCCACAAGTTACTTTATCTCACAATAGAATCATGTCACATGGTTCCTTTAAGATTACTTATGCAAAGATTTTTAACTATCAACTCTGTGTTATAAGTTTTACTTAGCTTTCCCCACAAATGTCACATATTTTTAACCATGCTCAATAAAATTAACTTATAAATCGTGAAGTACCAAACGCACACATTAACACAGTCTAATTTTCTGGCTGTTCTTTGCTCTTTTCTCTCTGTCACATTGACAATGGCTTGACTGACACAGGACATAGATGAAAGCTTTGAATGTGCTTGGGTCTGAGGAAGGAAGAGCCATGAAGCAACTCTAGAGGCAGCCTTTCAATAAAGCAGAGCAATATAAAACAACTCCAATGTTATGCACACCCACAAGACATTTGAGCTGCAAACCTGAAGTCAGCGAAATCAGAATTCAGAGATAAATTGTGAGCCCCAGCCATAAAATCAGTAGTGGTGGTGGCTGGGGGCTTGGCAGCAACAGAGACAGAAAAAAAAATATATCCATTTCTGCCTCAGATCCATGTGTGTAACAAAATGTAAAGACATCAAAAACCACAGACCGATCCACATGCATAAAACAGACAGACAAAACTTTCTAATCAACCAGAGCTAGGCAGTCAGGTGATGTCTAGTATTTGCCCTGGAAAATATTGCAGTCCCTTTCAATTCCCTGCATGTCCCAGACCAGATCCCAGAGAACAGAGTGACTAAGACTCATGAGGGGGCCTCTATTGATGCTGCGTTTCTCAGCATGGCAGTTCAGCTCAATAGTCCACAAACCAAAGGCAGCCATGGAGCCTTGGACTATCTCAAGACGCGTGCCTACTGAGGTGGCTCCTCAGCCCTAGAGTTCCAGAATGAAGACGCAGTTTTAGAATTTGAGTGGGTGGTCTGAATCTTGCTGGGGCCTCCAGAAAAAAAATTTTAAATTGCCAATTCAGAATAAGACCACTACCACAATTTTAAGCCAAATTTGAAGCAAGCTTTAATTAAATAGTGGCAGGTAGATGAACTCTGGCAAGTTCCATACTTGACCATGCATCACATATTTCAGAGGCTTAAAAAGACAAAACCACAGGGCCACTTTATGTCCCATCAGGTTGTGTCAGGGGCAAGCATGCATCCTGATATATTTCCTGCCCACATACAATCTGCCCAAATGAGATCAAGCATGTTCGGTGCAGATCGTTCAAACAAACTTATTTAAGGGAGTAAAAATATGGCTTGTTTTATCCCATCGACAAGCCTCAGGCATTCCAGGAAGTATCTGTGCTTCGGCAATTGGCTTACAAGTTAGAGGCATTTTGTTTGCTGGCTCTCCTAGGTACAGTAATTAAAACTTAAGATATAACTTTTGCTTTCACTGTACATGTACATACATGTAGGCAAACTCTCATGCACATGAAGAGAAAAGATCTACATGTTTTACTGTGAATTTTATCATCATTCATTAGGTTTCAAATTTAATTCACAAAAATGCATCATAAATTTTTGTGTTGTTTCTTGGCCACACCTTGTTCACTATTAATTCTCCCTTCCTAGCTTGGCCTAAATAACTAATCTGAACAACACCCATGCTTGAAATTGCTTGAGTGAAGCTCTGCTCTGGAACTAAGCTGTGACACATCTGCATACCATGTGGGATAAGCATTTTATACCTGTAGTAAATAGAGAACATTGCATAATTCCTACAGAAGAGTGGGGTTTTGCAAGAGAGGACGTGATCGCTGCGTTAGGAAATAAAAATAGCCTTTCTTCTCATTTGCAATGCTTATGGAGGTGTGTGAATTATAGCTTGCTGGATTACTTATTCATATTTGTCCTGTTCTGAAAAGGGATGTGAAGCAGGTGAAGTCAGATAACACCTCAGCAGTGAACCATTTAGGTTGGTTTCCTTACCCAGAACGGTGGAATGTAATTCCTACACTATCATGAGAACATAACAAAGACAGTTGCTTTAGTGTTGGAGCAGTCCAATGTAGACACTGCTTCACTGCTCCTGTGGCTGTCTTCTCTGTGGCATAGCCTATCCGTTCACCACAGTACTTAGTATCCAGAATACTCCCTGTGAAAGTAGATTGCTTGTTCTGTCTAAGTGGATTCTCAGTTCAATCTTAAAATACCACTTACTATTTTCATATATTGAATATACACAGACTATAGCTTCTCCATTGCCTAAATTATAGAATTCTAAATCCAAACCCATAGAATCAGATATTGGGCAGGTTTCTAGTTCTAAAAATTAAAAATAAGCCAAGTATGGTGGCAGGAAGATCAGCACTTCACAGTCATCTCTTACTTAGTGAGTTTGATCCTGGGCGACATGAGACCTTGTCACAAAGCAGACAGAAGATCTTGCAATCCTGTCACCACCATGCCTAGCTGAGAAAATCTTATCCAGGTGTAAAAGGAGGGACAGAGACAAACTTGATTTAGTCTAGGAACACCGAGTCAAAAGGTAGTATCGAGCAGCGTTGCCCGAGGAAGATCAGAGCGAGCACGCTCACCACCAGCTTTGTTTCTAGATAAAGTGTGAGGTTAAGACAATGTCAAATAGTAATGCAGGTCAGAGGAGCCAGTTGCTCTGCTCGTTAATAAAGAATGTCAGCTAAGGAGAAGCTAAGGTGACAAAGAACACCCAAAGCTTCTGCTAGGAAGCACCAAGCTGGAGATGTCCTCAGAATCTTATTTTTAATTGTTCGATTGGGACAAGATCTATCTGTGACCAAGGCTAGCCATGAATTTGCAGTCCTCCTCCCTCACCTTCCTGAGAGCTGGAACTCCAGGCATCTTCCACCACGCTTGGCTCCGACATCATTTCCCTTGCCCCTTTTTTGTTCAAAGAACACAGTCTAACTTAGAACTTCTTGATTACAAGAATGGTTTATATTAGAATTTTACTTATACATATGCATATATTAAAACACAAGGCAGCTTGCAATCCTAGCACCTGAGAGGCTGAAGTAGAAACGACTTCAAGGCTGGCCTGGACTGTATAACAAAACACTGTCTCAAAAACAAAACAGAAAACCAGAAATCAAGCAATAATGGCCCAAAGGTTATGCGGGTAGCCAGCTGCTTTGGGATTAGAGTTAAGGCCTGCTCTGTAGGAAGAAATTCAGATCAGGTATTGTCAGTCTGTGCAAAAGCCTATGGGTTGGAAGGTCAGAGGCCCTGGGGAGGAACCTTCTACTCTTTGTTGGTGTGTGTGGTGTGTGTGTGTGTGTGTGTGTGTGTGTGTGTATGTGAATGATATGTTGCCAAACTTCCATCTAGACATTTGTATCATCTGCGCTCATAAATGAGTGCTTTCCTCAACCTTGGTCAGAGACGCTTCTCTCTACAGTGTTTATCATAGCTTGCCAAAGACTCATAACTTGTCAAACTGATGAGAACAAATATCTGTTGACGACTCAGTCCTAAATCTGACATCTCTATCAAACCTCCTCCTCTCCAAAGCTTAGGTACCATCTCAGAAGAGGGACAGAAAGGACTGAAGAGCTGTCAGATGGAGAGCAGAGCCGTGAAATGCCGTCTTGAGATATGCCATGCTTGTTGCACCCGTGAACTCACTGTACTATGATTACCTGCACAAGATCAGTCAACAAGTGCAGACAACATCCCTACAGACAGCAGGGATGCCTGTGGAAGGGAGTGGGAAAGGTTTGGGTTCCTGGGGCTAGTAGGAGGGGAAGCTGGGTAAAAGTGATCAAGATGCATTGTTTAAATGTTTAAAATTGTCAACATGTAAATAAAATATATTCTATTTCAGACAATCAAACAAGCTGTCACCACAAACATCAACAACAAAAAAAGTGAACCTTTTTTTTTTTTTTGGTAAACATCAGACAGCGTGGCAGCCAGGAAAATGGCCTTGGCCTTGCAAGTGAGAAAGACTGACCAAGGGCTCAATGGCATGCTTGAGTCCTGTCGTAGGACGACTTGTGAGTCTCTGGTGACTTTGGTCTGAAGACCTCAGAGTATCCCAGGGCATCTTCCCAGGCTGCACTGGCTCCCGTCTGCTTGCTTCTCTCCTCCACACTGATGCTCAACCCTCCCGGGCCTTGGATGTTCCTTCTATTTGCTGTCTCAGTGATACCTTCTAATTCTCTATTTTAAACTTAAGCCCATCTTAGCACCACTTCCCAGAGGGCCCAGACCAAGATGATGAAAGATTCTTTACAAAAACGCGTCTAGTTCAGACTTCTTTCTAAATTACAGATCTCTTTAGATGTTGCTATAAAGTTTCACAAGGATTCCTCTCAAGTGATCCCTTTTCTCTTTTTCAGTAGATTTTAGGGGAGTTTTTGGTTCACAAAAAATTAAACAAGTTAAAGGATTCTTCCTCATATTCCTGGCTCATACATGCATAGCCCCCCCTTATCCACCAGACAAGGTGGTGTATTTGTTACAGCTGATGACAGCTCAGCAGTACAAGATCATCCATGTAGTTTACAAGAGTTCCTCTTAGTGCTGTTCAGGCTACCAGGTTTAAATTTTCTAATTTAATTAACTAGCTGATGGTGGTAATGATGGCCTGTATGTTAATGTGTATATTACATTCATGCAGTTCCCTCAGAGGCCAGAAGATGGCATTAGAACACCCTGGAACCGGTTTACGTATGGTTGTGAGCCACCATGTAGCTGTTGTGAAGCAAATCTGGTTTTCTGCAAGAACAGCAAGTTCTCTTAAAGGTCAAGCCATCTCTCAACCCCACCCCACCTTCCCTCCTTTGAGACAGGGTCTCTTTTTGTAGTTCTGGCTGTCCCAAACCTTAATGGGTGGACCAGGCTGGCCTCGAATCCACTGTCTGCCTCCACCTCTCCAGGCAGGAGTTACCATGATTAGCTCCCAAAAGTTACATTTATTTATTTGCATGAGTGTGTGCGCCGTGCGCGCACTTGCACCCATGTACATGTGATGGGTCAGAGAACAACTTGCAGAAATGTATCCTTTCCTGGTGCCACTTTGATTATCGGCTTTTGAATTCAGATCCTCGGGCTTATCAGCAAGCTCCTTTATAAACTAAGTCATTTTATTAGAATGCTCTAGAGGACTGGACTCCGTGTGAGGATTTAAGTTTGACTGAGAACCGGTGGTTACTCAATCCTGAAGCTGACTGCCTCAACGGAAGGAGAAAGCCCCACATTGCCTGTCTCTCACTGGAGTGGGGGCAGGGCAACACATGGTAGTTCTTCACAGGGTTGGGTTCGTGCCTCTGGATTCCAATCTTGGGGCCCAGAAGTATCCTGCCGAGCCACAGTCCACTATGAAAACTTGGAACCACTGATGCTGATATCAGCAAAAGAATCAGCAGCAGCGATAAGGTAAATCTGATTGGTGGTGAGAGGAACGCCAAGCTAGCAAAAGGAAAAATGATCTTCCTTCTGACTTACCTCTTACCCATTTTATCTGGACAGCCACCAGAAGGTGCTGCCCACAATTGGGGGTGGGACTTTCCCATGTCAATCATGGCAATCACTTTCCCTGAGCTGTGCAGCTTCTCTCGTTTGTCTTCATTATTTACTTCTTTGAGACAGGGTTTCACTGTGTAGCACTGGTTGCTCTGGGGCTTGCTACAAAGACCTGACTGGCTTTGAGCTCACAGAGAGACTTGTCTGTCCCAGCCTCCCAGGTGTCAGTGCACCTTTGATTAATGTCTTCACATCCCATGGGGCTCACTGTGATAAGTCTGTGGCCTTTTGCTAGCAATATGGAAACTATGTTGTTGTTCTTTCTTCACAGGTTGCCTCAGTTTCCCCATTGGTGTCTTCCCTTTCTCACTGCTGCTCTTTTCTGCTGTCTTTTCTCCCCCTCCCTTCACAAGAACAAGCGTTCTCCGGCATCGAGCCAAGTCTCCGACACAGAATTGTTTTTAAGCAAAAGAGAAAAGCTATGAGGGAGAGGTGAGCGGAGAGGAGAAGCTGGAGGAGAAAGAACAGGGGAGGAGGATTTTGAGCACCCACATGGAGGCTCACCACTTCCTAGGGGGCCAGGCATGCATGTCATATGCAGTCATAGACATACATGCGGCAAAACACACACATACAAGATAAAGTAAATCTATAAAAGGTATTTTTAGACAAAGTCTATTGGCAGCCTTTTTTGCCTTTTCTTTCATCCAGAAAACTTTGGGGAGTTCCTCTTTGCCTGCAAGTATGACTTTGTACCATATACATGCCTGGTGCCCTCAGAGACCAGAAGAGGGTATAGCTTTCCCAGGAACTGGAGCTATGGACATTTGTGAATCATCACTCAGGTGCTGGGAATCAAACCTGGGTCCTCTAGAAGAGCAGCTAGCCCTCTTAAACTCTGAGTTGTCTCTCCAGTTCCACCCAAGCTCAAAGTCTCCTAGAAATGACCCCAAAGCCAGATTAGGTACCATGCAAAACAGTGCGCTCTCAGAAGGCCAGAGGCATGTCTGGTAAGAGAATTAAGACACAAACAAATAGAGAATGTATTGAATTACACTGTAAGAAAACAGCAAGTGAGCTGCCAGTGAAAGAGGCACACTCTTGACACACTTGAAAGTTCTTTACTATGTGTGTGCATGCATGTGTGTGTGTGTCTGTCTGTCTGTGTCTGTCTGTCTGTCTGTCCATAGTATGCATGCCAAGATCAGAGGACAACTTCTAGTAGTTGATTCTCTCTTTGCAGTCAGTATGTGAAGGACATACAAGGGGACCTTGTTTTCTTGTTAAGTAGTAAATTTTACAGTGAATTTGTTTTTCTCCAGATCCTCCATTTGGAAAAGATGTCACATGTCATTGCAGAGAACATTCCAGAAGCCTGTGGAAGATATCATGGGTTACTAGAGGCCCAGCTCCAAGCATACCACCCTGCCAAGCATAAAAGGCTTGTAATTAGTTTTATAATTCATCTAACCTTTTGCAACTCATTTGGATAAAGATACATTTCCTCATTCTGGCATGTTACATTTTGATGCTTTTGAAGCTCATCTTAAGGTTTGCTCCCACAGAGCAAACTCACAATTTAAGTTACATTTATTTATTTATTTATTTTTATTTACTTGTGAACATATTCATGTACCCATACACACCACAGCATGCATGTGGAAGCTAGAGGACAATCTTTGGTCGTAGTCAATGCCTTCCACCATATGAATCGCAGGGACTGAACTCAGGTCACGTGGCTTGGTAGCAAGTGTTAAGCCTGCTAAGCCATCTGCACAAGCCGATAACAAACTATCCATGGTGTTTGCTCTGAATTAAGTTAACCCTTCTATTGCTGGATGACCTTCAGGTAATCTTCCTTGAATTTCCCAAGTGTGCAGGGAGAACTCTCCTTTGGCTATCTGCAGACTGAGCATCTCTCAGTCTGGTGTCGAAGTCTAGAAATAATCAGCTCACTGTTCTTCACTCCTGGCCTCCCCTGTAGCATTCACCTCACTCATGCATAGATTGATATCAGCAACAGACCCCAGGGATCCTTATTGTAGAGTTTTTAAAAAACTAAATTCTATCTCCATAAAATTCAGCCATTTCAGCTTCCTCAAAAAAAATCTAATTTCTTAGCCAAGTGGTGGCACCTGCCTTTAATCCCAGCACTTGGGAGGCAGAAGCAGGACGGTCTCTGAGATAGAGACAATCCTGTCCTATAGAGAGAGTTTCAGGACAGCCAAGGCTACATCAAGAAACTCTATCTCAGAAAGAAAGAAAGAAAGAAAGAAAGAAAGAAGAGAGAGAGAGAGAGAGAGGGAGGGAGGGAGGGAGGAGGAGGAGGAGGAGGTGAGGGAGGAGGAGGAGGAAGAAAGAAGAAAGAAAGAAAGAAAGAAAGAAAGAAAGAAAGAAAAAAGAAGAGAAAAGGAAGAGAAGGAAGAAGAAAGAAAGAAAGAAGAAAGAAAGAAAGAAAAGAAAAGAAAGAAAGAAACAAGCAAAAAATCCAATATCTGTCTCATCAACTAAGAAAGTCCACTTCATTCTCTTTAGAACCATTTAGCTCGATACTGCTACTCTAGTATAATACTAACTCTACTTGTTAATTCTTAATGATTAAGGGTCAAGCCTGTTCTGGTTACTTTATTATGACTAGAAGCAGAATTCCCTTCCTTGTTCTCTTCTCATAATTCTATGTATTTATGAAGTAAACCAACAAACACACAAACAATCAAGCAAACAAATGGGGGGTGGGGGAGAAGCCTGCGGCCAAAGATAAAGGATCAAGCAGATGGAATTCTAAGTTTGAAACCTTGGAATAGAGAGCTTGCTGGCCCCTGTGTCTGAAATTTCCAGTCTACAAGGAGACCCTGTAAAGTCAAGGAAGGGAGTGTGAGTGTGAATGTGGGTCCCCTGGGCTCCTTGCTTTTCTGGTCACCTCAGTCCTGCTTATGCCTAATGGAGACGGAACAAAGGTCTTGGTCCTGCAGCATTTATCTCCTGATATATTTCCTTACAGCCACAGTTCCTTAGGGGAGGGTCTCAGGCAGGCCCACAAAATAGAAAGGATCTAACCCTGTGTTCTGTGGTCTTTCCTTGCAAATAGATTCCTTGGGCTCTGTAGTGTGTTAAATGGACTCTTGTGGACTGGCCAGTGAAGAGGACAGACTGTGCACATCTTAGTGCATCCCCCAAAATACCCCAAGATAGAGAGCCTATCTACTTTCATCTGTTTCTGTGAGACAATAAACGTCCCTGTCAAAGGACTGACTTGTACCTGATTTGTACCTTGCAGACCTTAGTCTCACAGTTTAAGAGAATAGATTTTAATTCTTCAGTATCTGTTTTCTGTCGTCTGTTGCTTTAAGACAGACCATCTCAAAATTCAATGAACATCACCTTTTTAATATATGAGTGCTATAAAGCTCTTTATGGCATTCAGATTAACTTTAAAAGTCCATGTTCTGTCTACTCAAATAATTTTTTTAAAAGATTTATAATTTAACCTAGGCAAACACTTGCAAATGATTTAAGTTTCCATTTTCTTGTTTAGCAGCTTGAGTTTTTATGTGGTGAGAAGTTTGGGATTTTTCCATTGCTTCTCATATATTGTATATCTCAGAGGTTCAAGATATAGATGGAAATTGAGTTAGCTGCTTTTGATTTTATGTTATGTCATTAATTTAAAAACATTCATAAATTATAAAATGAAAAAAAAAAGTGCTTTCAACTAGCACTGTTTAATTAGCTCCTGATTTTGGCCTGGGGCAGCTGCAGTATCTAATGCTGTCTTCCATATACCTGGTCCAGTGTGTGGCTTACGTGGAGGCTGGCTGGTCTCAGATGGCCTCACATTTGTAATGGTTGCTCTCTTTTGTCTATTGATGATGATTTCGAATTCCCTACACATCTCTTATCACTCACAGGCAACTCCCGACACAGCAAGACTTCCAAAAGGAAGTCAGGTGTGATAGCTCATGCCTGTAATCTCCTGCAGTACCAGGAAGCTGACACGGGAGTATTGCTATGCTATAAGTCTGAGGCCAGCCTGGTCTATATCATGATCCCAAGCCAGCCTGAACTGTAGGGTGAGACTACCTCAAAACAAAGGTGCAGATGAGAGATTCTTAGAGAAGCACTGACCTACATTCTGGTGGACAAGGATGTTTCAAGTTCTACCTGTGTCATGTTTGCTCGGGAGGAAGCTTCACAGCCCAATTTAAGGATTAAAGGAGAAAAAGATTTATTTGTGGGATGTGTGGAGAATTGTGGGCATTTCTACAGTCTGTCAGATTAAAATGAGATCCAAACAAGATTTGATAGAGAAAAAAAAAAAAGAACCAGGATTGGTTGAAGGGAGCCTGCCTCTGAGATGGGTCAGATGGCTGGGTAGAGGGAAGGGCTGCCGCATACCTCTTCCCACATGTTGTTCTGACCTATGACCTCCAGAGTCTTTTTTTTTTTTCAATGAATTCCTAAATTAAATCTACCTATGGAGCCTCCAGGTTTTAATATGTTCAAACCCAAGCTTGCTTTCATCTGCAGACTAATCTTTCTCCAGTATTTCTGTTTGAGGCTGATGCGGACTGTCTGTCTAAGCTGGAAGGCTCAGTACTCAGTAAGCCTCTCATTTCTCCTCCTCACTCACCACACGTCCTGCAGTCCATCTCCTACAGCTTTGTTCCACCAAGGGAATTGTGTGTGCGCATGTGTGTGTGCATGTGTGTGTGTGTGCATGTGTGTGTGTGTGTCAGAGGACAGCATTTAGGGTTCATTTCACTTCTTCCACAGCGAGTTCTAGGGATCAAACTCAGGTCACTAGGCTTGTGTGGCAAGATACTTTACTTGCTGAGCTAACTTGCCAACTCTGTTCCTTCTTTTAAAAAGTGTGTGTGTGTGTGTGTGTGTGTGTGGTGTGTGTGTGTGTGTGTGTATGCCTGTACTTGTGTGCGAGGGTATGCTTATGGAAGCCAGAGTTTTTGAAACAGGGTCTCTGGAGCAAACACTTCACTGAAGAAGTCATTTCTCAGTCCCCGTTTACATTTCTTTGTGAGCCCCATCGTCTGACTTCCTGCAGAAAACTTTAAGCTGGTCTTAGTTGATTCACCTTAGAGTTTCTCCCAACTCTGAGCTGTTCAGGGAAGTCCTCTTTGTGAAACCCAAGCTTGTTGTATCACTTCTCTGATAAAAATCCTCTCCTGTGTTAGTTATCTTTCTGTCATCTGACCAGACCAATACAATCACTTCTAGAGAGAGGGGGCTGTTTTGGTCCACTCTTTTGAAGTCATAGTGTATGTTCAGTTGGCCCACTGCTCTTGGGACTGGTGCTAGGCCACCCATTATGGCAAGGGTGAGGACAGAGGAACACCACTCAGTCACAAAGTAAAGCAAAAGAGAAAGGCAGAAGAAGGGGCCTAGGATCCAATTATCTCCTTCAAGGATGTACAGGAGACTCCTAACACTTAAAGGGCCCACCAGTTTTAAGTTGCACCATATTGGACTCTGAGCCTTCACTATATGGTTTAGGGAATACTTAAGACCCAAACTACAATTCTATTGCCCGTGGAGCCAAGGCCAGGCGCTGCAGGAGCCTGACTGGTAATGTGCTCTCCCACCAGCTCTGCCTGGCTGACCCATCTCATCTTCTGCCCCTCCCTTCCCACCTGGTGTCCTTTTCTGCAGCTTCCCTGTCAACAACACATGCCCTTTTGCAATCCTTGCCTTTGGCCCATCTTGTTTATTCTCTTCCTTGAATATACGCCCTCTCTTCTCTCTCTGGTATATTCTGATTCATTATTCATCAGTGACAACTCACAAACTGGTCACCTCCCTGTTGATGAGCCACCAAGACACAGTCACTTCTGAATTCTTATTCCTGGTTGCCCTTTGCTCTGGAAGTGGCCATGGTTCACACACCGACCACACCACATGACTTCTTTGAATACCTTTTTTGTTGACCAATTTTTTTTTTTTTTTTTTGAGCCACCATGTCATTAATGGGGATTTCACTCAAGCTCTCCAGAAGAGCAGCTAGTTCCTTAACCACTGAGCCATCTTTCCAGCCTGCCAAATTTTAACCACATGGATTCCATTTCTCTGAGGTGGAACCTAGAAAGCTAACATTTCCCTTGTAGTTAGCAAGCAGCTAAAGGTCTCAGATTCTAATTAGGTGTAAAATTAGATTTAAAAACTGGAATTGGGGGCTGGAGAGATGGCTAGATGGCTCAGTGGTTAAGAACATGCACTGACTGCTCTTCCAGAGGTCGAGTTCAATCCCCAGCAACCACATGGTGGCTCACAACCACCTATAATGGGATCTGATACCTCTACTGCCATGCAGGTATATGTGCAGGCAGAATTCACACACACATACACACAAAAACGAACACACACACAACACACACACAAGAGAGAGAAGAAGAGATCTTTTAAAAACTGGAATTTTTAAACACTTTTGAGAAATATGAAAATGCTACAAAACCGTTTGTTACTGTTTTCCTGTAGGATTCACCAATGCTGAGCCTAAGCACTTCCTGTTTCCGAGTTTGAGCCCCATGTGTGTCTCCAACAGAAACGAATGCTCATGTCTGAGGATCACACCAGCTTTATTGATAATAGCTCCAACATGAAAACAATCTATATGTCTACCCTTCATTGACTGTGCGATAGTCATACCATACAATAGGAGTATACATTTTTTAATGGCTAGAAGCAAGAATATGAATGATTTTCACAGATTAATAGTGAGTAGAAGTGTTTTTATTTTCTTTTGTTGTTGTTGTTATGTTTTGTTCGGTTTATCCAGATAGGATTTCTCTGTGTAGCTCCGGCTGTCCAGGAACTCACTCTGTAGACCACCAGGGTGGCCTGAAGCTCACAGAGATCCATCTGCTTCTGCCTCCCAAGTTCTGGGATTAAAGGCATGTGTTGCTGGGCCCAGACATGATTTGTACATTTTAATCATAGTGTAATTTATATCTTGTTACAAATGTAAGGAAAATAATGAAATAACGCATGTGCACTGATGAGTAAGTGAAGGAATGAAGAAGGCCTTGCAGCGCGGTGGTCTCTTAGCCTCTTTATATGATAATGTTGTCCAAAGGATTGTTACTGTACTTCCTTCGCTTAATACCACTGCCTTTGCATATTAGCGCGGCTTAAGTAAAGAAAGTTGCTAGCAGTAAAAGATGTGACGCATACCTTATGGGTCTGACGTTAAATTCGCTGTAAGGACTATAGTGAGCCCTTTCAGAACTGCAAAGCTTCGCTAATGTCCTTCTCCGTGTGGTTTTTAATCCCTTCATGCTTTACGGGATGCGAATCCAAATGAATTCTTCAGACTCTTGAGGAGAGTGGAGAAGTTGGCACTCCTGCTTACAAACAACTTCAAAACCCGCCCAGCACGTGGTTGCCCAAGCCACCCAGAGTGAAGGAGTCCTAATTGTTGGGCGGCCTGGCCAGGGGACGTGCCTCTCCCATCCTTCTCTAGAATGGGGTTAGCTAAGCAGCCATTCGGCCGGATTGCCAAGAGCTGCCAAGGAACTCCAGTGGGCGACCCACGGCAGCTGCACCCCTGGTATTACAGAAACCGGACCAGGCTCAGGGGACGCAGTTCCCGAGATGTCCGGTAGGGGGGGTCGCTGCGCCGCAGCCGGGGCGAAGGGCGCGGGCTGTGGTACCTGAGGCTCCCGAGACGTCTGTACCTGGCCGCGCGGGGGCACTGTGGAGCGACCCGACCTTTCTCTGTGGAGCTCCGGCCGCCTAGCTGTGCTTGGTCCCTGTCCTTTAACCCTCCGCCGGCCCCTGCAGGGGCGACAAGGGGGCGGGGTCGGGCGAGCGTGATAGGGCGGGCGAGATAGTGCCCAGGTGAGTTCTTCCAGCGCGGCTGGGCGCCGGGAGGACAGCATCTGAGCCGGCAGAAGAGGCACAAGAGGAGATGCCGTTGTCGCCACCATCGCAGGGCGACCCCAGGGAGGCCAGCCCGTCCAAAGCCCCCAAGAAACACCCCACCTTCCACATCTGGCGCTCCAAGAAGAAGCAGTCTCAGTCGTCCAGCTGTGGGGTGTTTATCCCACACCCACCCGGGGCTTTCGGGGAGACCAGGTAAGCGCTGCAATGTTCTGATGCCCCCTGCTCCGTGGCTCAGCCGGTTTGGCAAAGCTAGTCCCGCTCCGAAACTGTGCCACAGGGTCCGGACCCTCAGCCTGTGCTCTGGTGACTCATGCGTGGGGCCTTAGTTTTGACTTTCTCAGTCTGCGCCTGCAGCTGAGAAAAGCAGGACGGTAGTGAAGGGTCGGGATCAAAATGAATGTCTTTAGGAATGCCTTGGAGCTCTGGAAATGCTTTTGATTTTTAGTGCCTTGATCGTAAAGAACCCCGTGTTCATGGATATTAGACTCCATTATTCTCACAAGACCCAGTGGACAAGGAAGTGGAGGGGCTAGTTGACTCTGTTAACTGGATAGAGAAACGGAGGCCCTGGGTAAACGGCCCCTGGAGTCTCAGTGAATTGCCAAAGCAGGTAGTACCTAGTTCTTAAAATATAGAGATTAGGACTGTACCTCACTGACAGGGTGCTGGCCCAGCTTGTGACTATCACTAGGCTCATTCCTCACACTGAAAGGAAAAAACATAGTTATTGTATATTTTAAATTATACATAGATTTGTGTGTGCATGCGTGTGTGTGTGTGTGTGTGTGTGTGTGTGTGTGTGTGTTGGTTTTTATTGTAAATGTGTAACTTTCAGTTATCCTATCAGAATTGTTGGTTGGTTCCATGGAATCCCAGTTTCCTGTTTATCAAAATGTAACAACATATGACTCTTGATATTTTATTTAGAGAAAACAACTTGGTTCTAAAGTGACAGAGACTTTCCTTCTAGGACCTTTCTGTATTTTAGGCCAGTCAGGAAACACTTCATTCTGTCCTTCAGAACTATGAGGAACTTTGTACTAACAAAAGCTCTGAAAAATAAATGTATTTATTAGTCCTTAGAATATTTTTCTAGTCAAGGCATCTTTACAAATATTTCATTATACCTGGGAGAACGTTCTTGAAGTTTAAAGACGATGACCAAACTTTCTGTCAGTGCAGCTGCCACTGTGCCCGGGTCTTAGCAAAGCCTTCATTATTGTTCTTTTCATTATTACTTAGAGCATATAGGCCAGGCCCAACAGAACGGCCTTCCAGGCACTGGGAATACTGGCTGTGCTACCATCAGAGCTTCCTTCCGCATCCCTCATCATCTCTAGAACATTCTTAATGCCTCGTATGCTATAAGTGCTGTATAAGTGGTTGTTAAACATCTTACTTAGGAAATAATGTCAAGGAAAAATAGTTGTATGTTCAATACAGATACTATTTTTCACTAATATTTTCTCTCTATTTTTCAATTTAATATTTACTTTTAGTGATGTGTGTGTGTGTGTGTGCACGTGCACATTGCATAAACACCCTAGAACATCAGGTCCTTAGGAGCTGGTGTTTCAGGCTGTTCTAAGCTGCCAGATTCAGAGATTCAGCATAAAGAATGTGGGTTCTCCACATCCTTAACTACTGAGCAATCTCTTCCCTCTCTGGTATTTTCAATGTTTAGTTGAGATGTGGAAGCTGATTGTATCAGAAAACAAAATAAAACCTCTCCCCTGGCCCCCCATCAGGGTTTGGTATTATCCACAGTTTCAGACATCCAGTGGGCTGTCTTGGAATTATCTTCCCTCTTCTCAGGAGAAAGGAGACCACTATGTTACTTGTCTCAAACATGAATTTAAAACTCTCATCATAAAAGTAAAGCTATAGAGGGAGAAATGGGGCAGTCAGGTAGGACAGGGAAGTGCCTCTTTTCCTAGAAGAGCTGACCGCTGCTAAGATACCTGACGGTTCTAGATTCTGTGTATCCTGTGACTGAGCATGTGTGGCTTTAGAGTGAACATCCTTAAAGCAGCCGGTTGTTTCTTTCCATACACTAAGCTGAATATGGCTGCCTCTCTCCCTGCAATTCACTCAGAACATCTTTTCCACCTTGACCTTGGCCAGCATGCTAATCACAGAAGTACATACTACATCATAGGTTCAAAGCATGGCCCGTCTCACAGATCATCACCTTCATCAGAGGCCAGCAGCATGCACTGAGGGCCATGGTAGCTGTGGCCAGAGTGGCTGCCCTCAGCAGACCTTAGTACAGTCATTTGTCCATTTTATTTGATGTTGGGTTTTGTAAAGAGTATATTCAGGGCCTGGATTCTCTGAGTTTGAATTCCTGTGTACGTGTGACACTCAGTTATGTTATCCTGGCAAGTTACTAACTTGTGTCCCAATATCCTCATTCAGAAAAAGGAAATAACAAGTAGTTGTTCAATTAAACAGATGAATGTACCCCAAGGGCCTAGAGCACTGACTCTTATTTAAGTTTTAAATTTTCTTTTTCAAAGATTTATTATTTATTATAAGTACACAGTAACTGTCTTCTGACACACAAGAAGAGCGCATTGGATCCCATTATAGATGGTTGTGAGCCATATGTGGTTGCTGGGAATTGAACTCAGGACCTCTGGAAGAGCAGTTAGTGCTCTTAACAGCTGAACCATCTCTCCAGCCCCTCATTTCACTTTCTTAAAAAACAAAAACAAAAACAAATCATTTTATTTTATTCCTTTACTCCTGGAACTTGGGAGGCAGAGGCAGACAGATCTCTGTGAGTTTGAGGCCAGAGAGAATTCCAAGCCAGCCAGAGTTACAGAGTAAGATCCTGTTGCAAACCAAACCAAACCATTTTTTTTTTTTTTACATTGAGAGAGTGAACAAAACAAAATAAATAAAATTAGAAGAAATTGGAGTTAGGGCTGTGGCTCACTGTAAAGGGCGTAGCTCACAGGCCTAAAGCCCTAACTACATCTCTAGGACTGCCTCTCTCCCTGGCCCCCTCCTCCCAAAAGAACTGTTAGCTTCAAGTCAAATACAGAGAATTGAAATGGTTGTCCTGGAGCTTAATGGATTTCAAACAGGATGACTCCAACCACGATAGAAGCTAGTAGTAACATTTCTTGGAGACAGCCAAACTCAGATGGTGGATGGGTCTTGTCACATTCTAAAACTACAATTCTGCAGACCTTGTATCAGCTGGGGGACAAGGAGAGTGGGTTCCAGGGAGAATACCTGTCTTAGGTAGGGTTTCTATGGCTGTGATAAAACACCATAACCAAAAGCAACTTGGGGAGGAAAGGGTTTACTTCAGCCTAGTTCCATATCATAGTCAATCATCGAGGGAAGTTGGTAGAGACCTGGAGGCAGGAGCTGGTGCTAGACCATGGGAGAACGCTGTGCGCTTGGTTAGTTTGCTCAACCTGCAATCTTTAGCTCTCAGTATCAGCAGTGCAGCAGCAGCACCGTATGTCTCCATTCCTTTACCTCTAAACTGGAAATAACCGTGTTTCCCTGGGAGGCCTGGGTAGTATAGAGAGAAAGGCCCCGTGTCTCAGTCTGGGTTCCATCACTGTGAAGAGAAACCGTGACCACAACTAATCTTATAAAGGACATTTAATTGGGGGCTGGCTTGCGGGTGCAGAGGTTCAGTCCATTATCATCATGTTGGGAGCACAGAGGAGTGAAGGCAGACATGTGCTGGAGGAGGAGCTGAGAGTTCCACATCTGGATGGGCAGGCAGCAGGAAGAGAGAAAGAGAGAGAGAGAGAGAGAGAGAGAGAGAGAGAGAGAGAGAGAGAGAGAAAGAGCGGGGGGAAACACTTCCTCCAACAAGGCCACCACATCTCCAGTGACACCACTTTCTTTTAGTCTGTGGGGGCCATTTTCATTCAAACCACCACACCCTGGCAGGGATAGGTGGTTGCAGGGGTTGCGGGGAGTAATGATGAGAGCTGCCATTGTTATTTTAGTAATGACTATATATTTAATGCACACACTTTTAAGTTAAAGTAAAGAACTTCAGGATCCTAGAAGAAGTTATAACTATCTCCCACAATCTTTGATGTCCTGTAAACATGTGGATTATTTTCTTTTTAGACAGGGTCTTACTATGTAACCATGACTGACCGGGAACTTGATATATAGACCAGGCTAGCCTAGAACTCATAGAGATCTAACGGGACCATAAAGGCCCAGGCTACATCAGGAGATGTGTGTGAGGGTGGGAGGGCAAGTGTTGAGAGCTTCAGCCTCAGATGAAGATGTCAGGTGCTGGCTCCCTCCCCTCTCCCAACCTTGTCTGACTTTATAAGGTTTTTCCCTTTGGATCCCCTCTTCCCTGAGTATGTTGATGAAGTGTCTTCCAATGCCCCTGTCCTGGACAATTGTACACAACCATATGACCCTTGCCCCAGAGGCCCTGGCCAGCTCCCCAGTGGCATAAATACCACCTCCCACCCCAATAAACTGAACCAGTTCTCCAAAGCTGTTCCCAGGTATGTGGGTTCTTTACCTACCCACCCACTGCTGACCAAGGTCCTGCATTGCACCCACCCAACCCAGCCAAACTTCCCTCCTTCCAGCCCAGCCCAGTTACAACAGGCTGGCTATCCCAAGGGGGAGAAGCAGACACTGAGTAGCAGAGATCCACCTGCCGGTGCCTTCCCGTATTGGGATTAAAGGTGTGCATCTTCATTCCCAGTTTACAGATGTTCTTGTTGGTGTATCTGACCAAGGCCCTTATACACTCAGTAACTTACAAACACTGATGGACAGGTCAATTCCAGCACCAACAATCAAACAAATGAAAGAATGACTTTACCGTATCTCATTAGAAAACCAAAGCTAACATCAAAAGGAGTTGCTTCTGAAGTGAGTTCAGAGCCCAAACTGAGTGTTGATAAGTTTGCCATTGATCTCTGTCATTGCTACCTCATTCATTCCAGCTCCACACATTGAGTCACACCCGCTCAGTCCATATACGTCCTGAGGAGTGACTTAAGTCCTTTGGGAGAGTCGTAAAAAGATGCCTGGAGACTTGGGTTCCCTTATTTTTATTTTTGCTTTGTGGTTTCTTCCTTTGGAGGTAGGTGTTGGGGAAGTGTCCACAGCCTCACAAGGCCTCACAAGGCCTCACAAGGCCTCACAAGGCCTCACAAGGCCTCACAAGGCCTCAGACATACAGACAAACCCTTCTCTATCCAACCATGTCCTTGGCCCTGCTACTTCAGCTTCTGATCATAAATCTGAGGCCAGTGAAGGTGCTCTGTTTATTGAGCATGAGTGTATCAGTGGATTGGACATAGCAGATACTGGGAGTAGTTTGTGGTAAAACCATCTGTACTGGCTGTGTGTGTGTGTGTGTGTGCACATGCACGTCAACTTGACACAAGCTGGAGTTATCACAGAGAAAGGAGCCTCCCTTGAGGAAATGCCTCCATGAGATTCAGCTGTAAGGCATTTTCTCAATTAGTGATCAAGGGTGGGAGGGCCCATTGTGGGTGGTGCCATCCCTGGGGTGGTAGTACTGGGTTCTATAAGAAAGCAAGCTGAGCAGACCAGGGGAAGCAAGCCAGTAAGTAACATCTTTCTGTGGCCTCTGCATCAGCTCCTGCTTCCTGACCTGCTTGAGTTCCAGTCCTGACTTCCTTTGGCGATGAACAGCAATGTGGAAGTGTAAGCAGAATAAAACCTTTCCTCTTCAACTCACCTCTTGGTGATGATGTTTTGTACGAGAATAGAAACCTTAACTAAGACACCACCTATCTTTGTAGGAACATTCCAAATGCATGTCTGTCTTCAAGTTTGAGTTCACCGAGGGGTCATTTGTGGTTCAGAAATGCCCAAGTGGAAGAATAGTGATTAGAAAACCTTTGTCTGACTGGGTTAAAAAGATTATGACGCCTGAGTTGTGTGCTTTTCTGTTACCCTTGAAAAATTCTATCAAATAATTGAACAGTCTCCGCCTTACATTGTATTTGTTTGTATAAAAGATTTGGAGATCTTGCTTATGAAAGCCATGGAATCTTAACTTTAGAAACCATCTTCTCGAATTCTTGATGGATGTTTCTATGGTGCAAGCTCACTTTTGTATCATGTGTGTGCATGTGTGTGTATATATATATATATGTATATGATGTGTGTGTATATATGAATACAGGTATATGTGTGTATGTTTATGTATATATATATGATATGTGTGTACATGTGTATGTATGTGTCTGTGCATTATGTAACTGTGTGTGTCTTCGCCTGTGTATGTATATGTATGTGGTGTCTGTGTGTGTGTGTATGTGCATGTGTGTGCACTCAGGATTGAACCCAAGGTCTCACCATGTTAAGCTGCTTAGCATAGGCTGTTACCCCTAGCCTCTACCTTTTTATTGAAATGATGAGATAAGTTGAATTTCAAAAAGACATTCCTTAGATTCAGCCAACTCGAAGCACTGAGACTAAGAACCAGAGAAATGAAATTAGAAGTGATTCTAAAAACAATCTCAGTCTAGAAGAGGGTGGGGCATGTGGACGAAACCAGATAAAGGAGCGTATGATGCAGTCAGTGCGGAAATAAAGACTTAACCCAGTGTGTCAAGGTCAAAGGGATTATCTTGAGGAAGCAGAAGGTATTTTTTTCTCTCATTAAATTTTATTCATATTGAATAATTAGTGAGAAATTTTATTATTTTCTGATATACGAATCACACAAGGCTCCACATCTTGAACTGATGCCCCTACCAGAGTCACTGGCTGGAAATGCAGGAATCCGGACATTCAAGTGGATTTATGGATCAAAGAAGGGTGTTCTTTGGAGTGCCCAGCTAACTTGGTGTCTTCTTGGTCTCTTAGATGATCCTGGAGTTGTTGAGGGGTCTGTCTGGCATTGTCTCTGCTCCTTTTGTTTGATTTCGTTTCTGTATTTGTTTTAGAGACCGAAGCTGTGTATTTCTGACTGGCCTTAATTTTGAAATCCTCTCACCTCAGATACCGAGTTCTGGGCTGCAGAAATTTGTATCTTGGCTGAGAATATAATATTGGCTCTGGGTTCAATCGCAAACAACAACAAAAACAATCACCTCTAAGACCACGGTGTTTGTAACAGCAACATACATCTTTCCTGTGTTCGCTTTAGAAAACAGTGGTTCTAGTCTCTTTACCCAGAGGGCACTGAAATATGAGTTTGCATCTTGCATTTTTGTTTGTGTTTGTGTGGTACTGGGATTTGAACCTAAGACCTTCATCCTAGGCAAGCGTGGAACCACTGGACTCTACCACATATATATATTTTATTACATTTTATTCTATTTGTGTGTGTGTGTGTGTGTGTGTGTGTGTGTGTGTAGTTCCGAAGATAACTTTTGAAAATCAACTTCTACTTCTGCTATGTGGAATCCAGGGATCGAACTCAGGCCGTTAGGCTTGGTGGCAGATTCCTTTACCCCCTGAGCTGTCTCACCAGCTCTTCCATTAGTTTCTAAAGGTTATTTGTTTGTTTGTTTGTTTGTTTGTTTGTTTGTTTTTCAGTCATGAGACTGTCTAACTAAGATGCATAGGCTACTCTTGACTTGTTCTGTATCCCAGACAGGCTGTGAATTTGAGATCCTACTGTCTCCATCCTAAACATAGTAGATTATGTGTTGTGTTCTGGATGAGACTGATCAATGGAGGTGATCTCAAGATATCACTCGGATATCACTCGGATGAGTTTCAAAGAGACCCTAGCTATGTAGTTAAGGCAGATAATTCCACTCACAATAACCCAACTCCTGCTACCAACAAGTTATAGCCACGTCTGTGTTGTGCTTGTAGCTAATACAGAAAAATGAAGTGCAGGAGCTGGAGAGATAGCTTAGAAGCTAAAAGCTCTGCTGTTCTTGCAGAGGACCCAAGCTTGGTGCCCAGGACACACATGGTGGCTAGCAAGCATCTGTAACTCCTGTTTTAGGGTGACACTCTCTTCCAGCCTTTGAAGGCACTGCAGACACATGGTGCACAAACATACCTACAGGCAAGACATACACATAAAAATAAATAAATCAATCCTTAAAAACTACTGTATATATAATGAATGTATTGCACTTGAATCCTGGGCTGGGAACCTCTGGCCCAGCCTTCAGAAAACAATATCAGCAAGAGGAAGACTTGTCTTCTACCCCAGCCTTTCTCTGTGGCAGTAGGACACAGACCGAGGAATGCAAGCTTGGAAGTAAGTGGCCCTTTAAAGTTACAGGTGCTAGTCCAGGTAGGGCTATCCCAACTTCTCAAGGATTGCCTTAACACTCAGTACAGGAAACTTCCCTCCCTTTAGAACTCTACATGGTCTGATTTACTTCCTGATGTATCTTTGAGACTCTTCAGCTAAGTACAGACTCCTCTTCAGGTTGACTCTACAGCTGTCAGATTATAAAGTCCCATTGTTACACCATCTCCTGGGGGCTAGGACTGGCTCTGTGAAGCCCACACACTGGGTGCATAGGGGAAATGAAGTCCAGAGACGATAATCCAGAGAGAGAAAGAACTAGAACCCAGGCTTGTGGTTTTTACTCTCTGTTTGGAGGTCTCTTGGGTGACCAGCTTTATATCTTGCTCCCGGCCTTTGATATTTTTGATAGAGCCCAGTCAATCACCTACCTTCTGGTGACCGGGCTCCTGAAAATCTTTTCCTTGTCCATGACCAAAAACTCTCAGACTGATCCCCAGTTTGGGTTATTGATAGTTGACTGAGCCTGCTCTATAGACTGGTTACTGACAATCTGAAGGCTTCCAAGGTCTCTGCTAACTAGCCCTTTCCATTAATGAATGAACTAACAGAATTCATATTCTGAAAAGATATTTTTATAATCAGATTTTTAAAAATTTTATCTTTTTAATTTTTTATTAAATACTTTAATAAGTTTGAATTATATTTAAATTTATAAGTCAATTAAATTTATAAAACAATACATTTTATTACAATAAAATTATTAAAATATATAAATTTATTTTAAATTATGTGTCTCTATGTGTACTTGTACACATCCGTGTAATGCCTGTAGAGAACAGAAGAGGGCGTCAGATCCACGCAGGTTGAGGTACAGGGGGTTGTGAGGCACTGGATGTGGCTGCCAGGAACCAGACTCAGGTCCTCTATGAGGGCAGTGCAAGCTCTTAGCCGCCACTGGGCATCTCTCCAGCACATAAATAGATTGATTTATTCATTCTTTCTTTATTTTTTTTGTTTGTTTATTGGTTTTTGTTTTTGAAACCAAGTCTCTCTATATAGTCCTAGGTGTTTACCTTGAGTTCCTTACATAAACAGGCTGGCCTTGAACTCACAGAGATCTGCCTACCTCTGCCTCCTGAATGTTGGGATTGAAGGTATGCAAAGCCATGCCTGGTCACAAGCAGATTTTTAAGTGATAAAATGTCACTTCAGTTATGGACCGGCCTGGATTGCAATATGCCATGTGTAGCTACTCCTTGTATGGATCTTGGTGCTGATACCATGGGTCACCAACATTTTATCATTTGTCATCTAAACATTTCCATAATTCTGATGGATTCATAAGTATCCCTTGGAGATCCAGCTTGTTTGCTTTTGCATCTGCTATTAGGCAGAGTCGACAGGAGCAATTGGTGAGATCGGAGTTGAAGTGCCTTCTTTAGTTTGTGAGCTGTGTAGGAGCCAGGAGCCGGTCCTTTTCAAGCCTGTGTGCTGAGTTTTTCCCAGACCTTGCCAGCCACTCTTGGCTTTGCTGCCTCACCACTGCTGGCTTGGCTCCCCACTGCTTGGCTCTTGTGAAAATTGTCATGGCCCTTAAAACAAGAAAATGTAATTACTGCAAGGGTAAGGTACAAAGATATTCTGTTTTAGTATGGCCTATTCAAAACAAAAAAAATTTTTTTTTGGAACTTACACAATTATTGATCAGGAGTCTTTCATCAGATCATGTTCGAATGGAAACGGCTATTGTATTCCCATATGTGTCATATTCCTGCATGGGTCGGTAAGCATGTTTAAACAAGCCGCACTAAAAGCTAGATTGGATGGTCTTCAAGATAAAAGCAAAGTGTGACCAAGTGCCTGCCATTTGCTCACAGTTTAGACTTTCACTGGTTTGCTTGTTAAAGTTGTCCTGATCTTACCTCGTAGGAGGTTTCTGGTCCTTTGCCCTAGATGTCCTGGTATTTCTGCACTTTTGAGAGTTAATTGTACCCTTCTTCTTTCTTTCCCTTTTATTAAGCTTTTAAAAGGATGCCTCAGAGGGGATTACCAGTCCCTCATGAATCATAATTGTTGAAGGGGCAGGCAGAGAACATCCTCAGGGAACATCTGCATTGACTTCCCTGTTTACACAGGCTTGCTGGTTGCCTTTCTCTGTGTATAAACATGCGTGGGCCCCGGTTCCACCCATTTACAAGGTGTATAGAAGTTAAAGAGGAATACACACACATGCTCTCACACACATACACACATATCCACATACACTAATACACATACACACACCTTCTCATACACATACACACCACACACACATAGACACACTCATACACATACACACACACTTTCACATACATACACACCACACACACATAAACACCACACACACATAGACACACTCATACACATACACACACACTTTCACACACACATACATACATATCCACATATACTAACACATTCTCATACACATACACACCACACATACATACACTCATACACATACACACACACTTTCACACACACATACATACCACATACGCACATAAACACCACACACACATAGACATACTCATACACATACACACATACTTTCACACCCATACACACTACACACACACACACACACACACACACACACGCACACACAAACACCACCCTCACCCACACACATCATTTACTTATTTTAAGCAGGGTCTCATGGAACCCACACTGGCCTCAAACCTAATACAAAGCTGATCGTGATCTCCCGATCCCGCTGCCTCCACCTCTCTCAGATGCTGAGGTCTCAGGTGTGTGTCATTAACACCAAGCTCCAGATTTCTATCCTCAGGATGCTCAATAGCTGACCAACAAAGACAAAAGTGACCATAAGTTAATCTGGACATGTTTTTCTAAGGAAAATAGATGTAACACAGGGGTGATGGGAAAAGTGAATTCTTTTCAGCTAGATAATTCCCAGTCACTCCTATAAATTAAACAAGCATGAGTTACTTTGGTCAAAAAGAAATAGACCAGCAGGGTGTAGTGGCGCACGTCTTTAATCCCAGCACTTGGGAGGCAGAGGCAAGCCGATCTCTGAGTTTGAGGCCAGCCTGGTCTACAGAGTGAGTTCCAGGACAGTCAGGGCTACATAGTGAGACTCTGTGTCCTAATGAACAAACACACAAAAATGAAAAGGAAACAGGCCAAGGGGTATGCACAGGGGCTGGGTGCTTGATACGTGACAGCTGTTTTTTCCACGCAGCACACCGTGCAACCTCTGTGACAGCCGTGCAGAGCGGGCTACCCAGCCTTACGTTGACCTTTGAGAGGACAGACCTAAAAGAGATGACTAGGGACAGCACAGTATTTAAACCCGATCTTTCTGATACCCAGACTCATAATATTTTCACCAAACCGTAAAGAAACTAAATTACCCCATCGAGTGAGGGTGTTGGAGGGTGTTTGTGTATGAGAGGTGGGCAGCTAAAGAAGGGAACTACAGAGCCAGGCACAGCGATACATTCCGGTAGTCCCAGCACTCGGCAGGTGGGTGGAGGCAGGAGGATTAGCAGTTCAAAATCATCTTTGGCTACATAGAAGTTGGAGGCAGACTGTATTACAATGAATCCGTGTCTCAAAAAAAGGGAGGTGGAGAAGAAATCTAGATACCATATGCTGTTTATGGTGGTTTGAATCGGAATGGCCCCCATGGACTCATGTGCCTGAACGTTTGGCCCATAGAGAGGGACACTATTAGAAGGTGTGTCCTAGTTGGAGTAGGTGTGGCCTTTGTGGAGGAAGTATGTTACCGTTGGGGTGGACACAGTACTCAAGCTGTGTCCATTGTGGAACACAGTCTCCTGCAGCCTGCCGATCAAGATGTAGAACGCTCTGCTCCTCAGCACCATGCCTGCCTGCATGCTGCCATGACCCACACCCCCATGACAATGATGGACTAAACCTCTGGAACTGTCAGCCAGCCATAACTAAACGCATTCCTTTATAAGAGTTGACGTGGTGATGGTGTCTCTCCACAGCAATGGAAACCCTAAGACGCTGTCAGAACTATCACTCGTTCATAACCAGGAAAGAGAGATTTTCTATTTTGATCGTCTGAACCCTTCTGGTGCTGTTGTAGGAAATGGGGAATACCTAGGCAGAAAGCTGCCTTGGAAAGTCATGTCATCTTTCTTCTCGGGGCATCCATGACAGGTGATTTGGGGAGAATGGGTGTTTCAGGCCCTGCAGTGTTAACCAAGCTTGCAGTACTTCTGATGTTTCTGCGTCTGGAAAGAGTCTACAGGGGTGAGGGCAAATGCTGAGGGTTTTCACTCTGCATAGGACTGCCACACCTCTAAAAACTGCTGGGTCCCCAAAGTCTACATTTACAGGAGATACCGTTGATTTGGAAGATGTGGATTCTTTGATAAAAAGAGTTTGTTTTTTTCCTACTGTATGTGTGAGTCCTAGGGATCGAACTTGGGTAACTGGGCTTGGCAACAGTCACCTTTACATGATGAGCCATTTCACTGGACCCTCTTGTCTTTCTGTGTTTTTTTCTTCCTTTCGTTTTCCTTTCTCCTTTCTTTTTGCATTGATCGCCTTCTTCAGTGAAATCAATATACATCATTCACCAAGCAGACATGGTGAACACTTTCTGTGTGCCCACCCTGGGGTGCTCTGTGGGCTGGTGAAGCCTTCAAGCTCTATAGAAAACAGTCAACCGCCCTTCTTCCAGAAGCAGCCATATCTACCATTAAAACAAAGGAAAGTTCCCACACTTACCTGTCTGATAAAGGAGACATTGTGTTTAAATGTGTGCAAGCGGCTGAAGAATCAGGAACTTAGGCGTCAAGAGACAAAGGTTCACACCTCTGAAGAGCTCTCTTTAGGGAAGGAGCTCAGAGGGCCACAGATGGAGTCAGTGCTGGTGCACATTGGCATGACCAGAAATGCAGCTATCAAGTCTCCCAAGGGATAGCATTTCTATTTATATCAAAGACAGATTACAGATGTGCACAGGATGTGTTTGTATGCACATCTGGATGCTGTAGGATTTCATTCATATTTCTGTGAAGTGCTATATTACTTGTTTGGCAAGTTAAGCCTGTGTTTTTAACATCCGTAGACCTAAGCTACTCGTGATAACACATGTCTTTAATCCTAGCGATCCTGAAGCAAAAACAGGTGGGTCTCCGAGTTTGATGCTAGCCTGGTCTTGTGTTATTTTAAGTTATTAGAATTTGTAACGGGGTTGAGAATTGTCTTCACTTTGGGTGCTACACTGAAGGGGGTGAATTAAGTTTCTAACGATAATTATATAAATCTTTCTATGCATCTTGCATAGAGAAGCCCGATTGAAGTTCTATGATTTTTTTTTTCATTTTGTAAATAGCACCTTCTCATTCTTCTTTGTGGCTGAATAACACCTCATGCATGTGTATGCTACATTTCTTCATCTGTGTATCTTGATGGACATCTAAACCAATTCCACGGCTTTCAACTGGCACCGTCTTAAGCATAGGGTACTAAGATATCACATGGCCACAGCTCTAATGGGTGGACCTGTCCTATAGCTCAGAACTTACCATCTCCAGCCCTCACCCCTGCCCCACCCCGCCTCTGCCTAGGGATAGTAATAGCTTCCTGCTGTGGGGATCCTCAGAAACGCTGCAATTCCTTATCTGTTTTACCTCACCTGCCTACAACTTGTAAACAGAGTCCTTTGAATGACTTTTGAGGACCATCTAGCCCCGTTGAGATCCCAGTTGACATAGTGGTGTGCTCGCCCTTTTTATTATATTTCAGCATGGAGGCTTCATGCAGCTGAAGGATAAAAGAGAACTCGGAGTCAGGTGATGGAGTTAAATTACTTCAGGGTTACTTCAGGTCTGAGCTGGGGCTAATGAGAAATGGCGTAGATTCAATGGAAGTACTTGGGTAGGGCAGAGGGAGGAGCAAATTGCCATTGGAACAGGGAGGAGAGGTGATTCCTTTAGCCCATGGCTCAGCACCTGTAATTCAAAGCTGAGTAGGGTCCCTTTCAGGGCAAATGTTCTCAAAAAAAAAAAAAAAAAAAGTTTGTGTTTTGTCTGGATGTTACCGATTCAGTTATTGCAGCTACCTTTGGGGCCTTTCTGGTAAATCTCCTCAGATTGTCCCTCCCTCTCTTGGGAGGCCTGTTCATCCATGTATGAAGTCCTCTGTGCACACTTGCACCTTTTTCCAGCTTCCGCGTGTTTGCTCCAGACCTCCCCTGGAGAAAGCACATTTGGGATTTGTGAGCCCACGTGAGCAGTATCATTTTCAGTCTTTAAAGGAGTCACAGAACCAACCGCATTCAATTTTGCCTCAACTCTGAATCGCAGTCTATGATTTTTCTAGAACAAATTCCACAGCAATTATCAAACTTCCTGGGGCTGCTGACACTTCAAAGAGCCACCTTTTCTGTGCTTAAGAGGTGAGCCTCGCCAGGACCCTGATCCTGTGCACTACTGAGACTCCAGGACTCAACAGTGTCACTTAAACGACCTAGTCCTCTAATACACTTATTTGCATACCCATGTACATACATATATGCATACACATATGTGTGTGTACACGTATGCATGTACTCATGATCTATTTAGGACATTGTTTACTATCATGCCCATGGAAATGAATTACTTCAATTATATTCTACTATAGGTCTATGGAAGGATAATTCTCTTAAAATTCACCATACAAAATTAGTTTCATTGACTGACAACTGCTGATGGCAGAAGAGATGAAAACCCATAGTTACAGAAGTGTATGTAGTGTGCAGTTCCGTGTGTGTTGTGTGTGTGTGTGTGTGTGTGTGTGTGTTTTCGGTTTATGCCATGTGTGTACTAGCAGAGGCTAGAAGAGGGTATCAGATCTCCTGAAGATGGCGCTGCTAGTATCTACTGAGTCTAGGGACAGAACTCTGAACTCTGCAGGAGCAGTGGCTAACCACTGAACCACCTTCCAACCCCTCCATTGTCTTTTCTCACTCTCCTTTGCTGTCTACCTCCCTCCTTATTATATTGATCATTTTCTGCTCCATTTGACTAAATACCCAACATGAACAGTTTAAGGGAAGAGAGGTATGTTCTGGCTCGAAGTTCTAGGGCTGCTGTCCGTCCGCCATGGCAGGAAAGTCATGGTGGTGGGAATATCATGGTTATGGCAGCTGGGGTGTGAAGAAGCCGGTCACATCATGCAGGTGGACCAGGAAGCAAACATTCTGGCCCAAAGAGAGGCTAGGTTATAACCCTCAAAACTCACCCACCGGGTCACACATTCCAAGAGACCAGCCAGAGGCCACATTCAGCACACAACCTTGTGAGGGTAAGGGACACTTGTTGTCCAAACCACAGTGGCAACTGCATGGAGAACCACAGCATCTGGATACATGACTGCACACTTCCTCTTCCACCAGGACCACGAGTTTGCCTTTCTCTCGTGAATAGAGCACGGTTCACAGGAAGCCCATGGAATTCCTGGTTATTCCTGGAGGGTTGTTGATTGGGTGCTCTCTGTTCCGCAGACTGAGCGACTGAGGCCTGGAACCCTTTAAATGATAGTCAGGATGACATTCTAGGATTCCGGAGTTTTAGCTAGTGCTTCCTCTAGTACTGCTTCACACTAATTTCACGAATAAACAGAGAAAGACGTTTTGTAGTCTTTCAGATGTATTAGAGTATCTTATTACATTTATTTGTGTACACGGCACTCTGTGAGTGTGAAATTCAGAGGACAAGTTGCAGGACATCATTCTCTCCCTCTGCCATGTGAGTCCTGAGAATCAGACTGGGATAATGAGAATCATTCATGCTGGGAAGCCAGTGCCTTCATCTGCTGAGCTCACTCATGCTGGGAAGCCAATGCCTTCATCTGCTGAGCTTACTCATGCTGAGAAGTCAGTGTCTTCATCTGCTGAGCCTGCTCAGGCACCCAACTTGGGTAAGATTAAAAGAGTAAAATGAAGAAGTTGAAGACAGAATTGGAAAATATTTATTTTATTAGATGCAGATCTCTTGGTATACAACATTCTAAAGAAAATTCTACATGCAGAAAAGGGTAGGCTTTTGTCAGTAACAATTGGCTGGCCATTGAATCTTCAACTGCTTCTCATATTTGTTTCAATGGGTGTGGTGGTTCACATCTTTAATCCCAGAAGTGGCTGTGGCCAACCTGGTCTACATAGCAAGTTCCAGGCAAGGGCTACATCGTGAGACTCTGTCTTTTAAAAAGAAAAAGAAGGAAAAGGATGAGGGCAAGGAGGAGAAGGGAAGAAGAGAGGAAGGGAGGGAGGGAGAGAGGGAGGAAGAAAAGGGAAGGGAAGGGAAGAGAGGGAGAGAGGAAAGGAGAGAAGAAAAGAAGGGGGAGGAGGGGAGGGACAGAGAATCACTGTTCCTGAACATTTCCATGTCTGGAGTGACCCTGCCCCCACTTAGAGGGCCTCAGTGGAACAAAGCCCCCAACCTTGTTCCTCACCAGTGCTCTTTCTGACCAGAACGCTTATGTCTGAGTCTTAACAAGCATTTCAGGGGGCTGGTTTGGTTTCCTTGTATGATTTCAGGGGGCTGGTTTGGTTTCCTTGTATGAGCCAGGGCCTTGCTATGCAGCATAAGTCTATGCAGCACAGGCTTGCCTTGAGCTCGCAACCCTTCTGTCTCAGCCTCCCACTAAGCACTAGGATTACAAATGTCAACCACTAAGCTCCATGCGCTGTACAGTCTGGAGAACGACCCACAGTAACCAGGCTTTCAGTTCCAAATGAGCAAAAACAAAAGAATAAATAGAGTGTCCACCAGAAAGAAACAGCAGAGAGCAGAGCATCATCAGATGAGGTGGACAGCCCACAGAGAGGACTGGGAAAGCCGAGGGAGAAAGCACAGGAGTGTTAACATCATCACCTCGGGAATCCACAGACATTCCCTGAGATAGACTGGGGAAGTCCCATTGAGGCCCCATGGAGGCAGCTGGCTGGATCAGGACTCTTGGGTGGAGCAGAGAACTCCTACAGGCGAGGGTTCCAGGCAAAGGACAAGTAGTAAGCTGCAGATAGATAACATCGTTACATTAGGCTCTCAGTCTCCCAGCAGACAGGACCGGGGAAGTCCTGCTGCAGCAGGCGAAGTTCCCCACGAAGAGTTCCCGGCAGAGCACCCTCCTCTCACTGTGTCACTGTGGGCATTGTGAAGATTCGGTTTATCTTTACTCATGGGCGAGGGTGGAGCCAGGACGGGGAAGAGACAGAAAGACAGAAAGACTGACAGAGACAGTGTGTGTGTGTGTGTGTGTGTGTGTGTGTGTGTGTGTGTACAAACACAGGTGCCCATGAAGTCCAGAAGAGGGTGTCCAGTCCCCTGGGGCTGGAGTAACAAGTGGTTATGAGCCACCTGACATGGTTACTAGGAGCCAAACTCTGGTCCCCTGACAGTGGTAAGTCCTTGTGACCATTGAGCTGTCTTTCCAGGCCAATGTAGGTATTCTTATGTCACAGGCAAGCCACAGTGGCCTCTGATGGAAATGGCTTACCTTCCTAGGAACATAATACTTTTACTCTTGCACTGTTGGCTGTTTCTCTTGTTCCCTTCATACAGAGTCAGGACTCAGTTTGACTCAGCACAGGGCTTTTGGATGACACTTGACATAAATATTCACGGGTCTGAAGTGGTGAGGACTGAGTCTGCTTCCAGAGCCATTTCTTTTTTTTTTTTTTTTTTTTTCAGAGCCATTTCTTAGTGTGGTCAAAAAGCACATGGCAATATATAACCCTGATAATGTCCTTATACCAACTTCCAGACTTTTCTTAAGTAAAATCTGAATACCACTGAACACATATTTAGTAAATTCACATATTGGATCTAGGCTTGCTGGCATACACCTGTAATCTAAGCACTTGGGAGACTGGAACAAGGAGGTGGCAAGTTCAAGGTCAGCCTACTTACACAGTAAGTTTCAATCCCCTCTGCGCTACATAGTAAGGCCTTATCTCAAGTAGAAAAGTGAATAAGAAAATCTAAATAGTGACAATTGCAAATGTCCCTAATTCCTTTCTCTTTCTGGATTAATGCTTCCAGCTGTGTTACTGTAGATCATTCACTCACGTCATGAGCTCCGTTCTTAACTGTTCAAGATGAGCCAGCAGACAGCTGAAAGCTTCTTGGCTATCCCTTTTGGTAGGAACCTTATCTATCTTGGATGGTTATAGAGGAGAAAGGAAAGCTGCAAGAGTTATACACTTCACTCAGACACACAGTGCAAATGAGTTACAAGAACGGAATGGCGTTTTGAGACACCTCTAATGTCCTTACATTTGTTCTCCATCCCGTTAATTTGGATATACCATAAACATGCATTGAGACAGCCCATCCAGTCTGAAGCCTATAAGATCTTACCAGTGGCAAAGAGTCAGAAATAAAAAAGTAGAGCTACGTTCAGTAGCCAGAACCTGTAGTCATGGCTACTGTAAGCTGAGGAAGCTGTAATCTGGAGTTTGATGGCAGCCTGCACGGGAAAGAAGGTAGAACGGAAGGAGGGATGGAGGGATGGCATTTCTATCTTGCCATGCAAGGGTGAAGACCGAATCAACTTGAGGTCTCCAGAGTCCGTAAAAAAGCCACGTGGGGATGGTGACTCACTTGTGAGCGCAGTGCTAAGGGGAGTGCAGGCAGTGGATCTCTGGAGCAAGCTGCTATCCAGACTAGCCAAATGCAATCTCTGGGTTCAGCAAAATGCCTAGCTCAATACTGAAGGTGGAGAGCACAGGAGGGGGACACCAATCAGCCTTGAGCCTCCACAAGTTCATGCACATGTATGCATGGCCACCACGATACACACAAGTGCTCCCATAAATGAGAGCATGCATTCCTAAGCACACCACACACATAGGCACACAATAATATGATTTTATAATATATATATATATATTGTAAATATTTTACCTTATAGAATCATCCTGCTTTCTTTAATAGATTTAATACAGAGTGTTTTCAGCTCTGACCTGTTGGACAAAACGGTTTCAATTCTGTTTCTGAGTCAGTGAATTCTGGCTATGCCACTTTAAGTAAACCATGTCACCTCTTTCCAGCTCGAGTCCCTCATCTGTGAAGGAACCAGTGTTGGGATTAGCTGTTCTTAGTGATCTCTTTCCAGGTTCTCTACTCTGTTGATCTAGAAGATTCCTACTTGTTGTGGGAAGATGGAAGGAATTAGTCAACTGTGCCAGTGACTTTTCTCATTAGGACTTAAGCAACTGAAGGGAGGAAAGGGTATTAGAAAGCTCAGAGCTATGCCATTCCTGAAAGAGAAGAATCCAGGGACCCACATGCCAAGATCTGCTGGTCATTGGCTGCTCCTCTGGCACAATGGCAGGCATCTCTGTTGGATTCCTGATACTCAGAGTAACCCTAGGGCCAGATGTCCCCAGGGCACAGACAGCAGCTTCTGAGATCTGTTTGCAGTGTTCAGCCAGCACTGCATCCAAAGTGCTGTCTGTAAAGCAGCAAGCAGGAGAGATGCATTCCTAAAAGGAAACATCAACCAGGCTCTGAAGAAGGACCCAGAGCAAGGGAGCCCTCCTCAGCTTCAGGGTTGCCAATCCAACCTCTCAACACAGTGGCATGTAGCAGCCTAGGAGGAGCAGGCTCCTGGATGCTTATTAGCCTTAGGTCTGGGTAGCTCCTCATGGCCATTGCATGTGGATGTTGACAGCAGTCCATATGCTACAGTCAGTAGTCAAAACTGCAGGTCCTAATTGCTGGCCACACCAAGGATACAACACTTTAAATGGAGCAACATCATGAGGACCGCCCTCATGTTGGGAAGGGTGAACACATATGGAATGTGACATATTTCGCAGAAAGTCTTCTTTTGATAGAGAAAGAAAATTCTCTCATGTTCTAGGAGATAAAGAATCTGATTCTAGGGAGAATCAGACCAGCGATCCATGTCCCGCCTAATAGGTTTTGAAATATCCATGCTGTCAAATGGAATGTTTGGCAGGAGGATCCAATTACAATTCCTTTGGCATCATTCAGCATCATATAGTTTTGCAGCAACTGTGTTGCATTCCAGGTAAGGTCAGCTTTTAACGATAATCTTTCGGAGCCAGGAGCACAGCTGAGTATGAGTGCTGGGTTAGCATGCTCAACACTGTTGGTACCTCAGTTCCACAGGTGGTTTCTCTTCACGCAGAGGAAAAACAGGTGTCACCAGCAATGATTAAACAATGTGTTGTAAAAGTTCAGGTTTTATTCTAAACATCTGTGCCAATGTTGAGTTACCATTTACAGAGGTTTTCTCTCTCACTAGTGTGCAGAAGCTAGCAGAGGCTTTGATAATCCATATACTTTGATTGAGTGCAATGGCATACTGCACAGGAGGCTGAGGCAGGAGGATTGCTTATGGCCAGGAGTTCAGGCTAGTTTAAGAAACACAGTAAAACTGTGTGTGTGTGTGTGTGTGTGTTAGTGTGCGTGTGGTGTAGTGTGTGTGTGTGTGTAGTGTGTGTGTGTGTGTATAGTGTGTATAGTGCATGTGTGTGTGTCTAACAAGACCCATTTACAATAGAGTTGGAGTGTAGTTCAGTGGTAGAGTGCTTGCCTAGAGTGAAGCCTTAGGTTGCGCATGCGCATGTGCACACAGACATGCACACATTTTGCTAACGATGGCAAATATAACCTAACAAGTCATTGTACTTGAGTCCTTGGGTTTACCATGTTGCAAAAGAAGCTCAGGGTTAAAGCATCACACTTTATTCCTATTAAGCAATCTGCTTACTGCAAATTACCAATACCCAAATAGGACAACCAGGAAATCCCTGTGTGTGCCCATGGAAGGCAGATTGTAATCGTGGGCAGGCAGACACTCGTCCACTTTCTTTTGAAAGGATGCTATGGACTCAACTCACCTAATCATAGACCTAGAGTATTGTACGTTTTTCAAGGTGTAGAGAGAGGCCATTTAATTTTGTGCCCAAATCACAATCACATGACCTCTGGAGATCTCATTCGGTAGATATGCAGTAAGGTCTAATCTGCATTTGATTTAGTTCCCAAGACTGTAATGACAGCAAAGAGCTACACAGCTCTTCTAAGTGAGACTTGGAACATGGCCACGTTGAGGGACTCCCCAAGTGCACCTAGGCTCCTGGTGGCAGAGCTGAGACCAGCTCTCTTGACTTTAACATTCATTTCTGTATATGATGGCTGGACTTTTTATAAATGCCATATCCCATACTTGTCCTCTGCATAAGCAGTCCTTTAGAATTATCTAGAATCAAATAAATAGATGCATCAATTCTTTCAGGAATGCAGATGGGTAGATGAAACCGTCTTGAGTGTCAAGAACAGTTTGGGAAGGCTGGGCTTTATTTCCTACAAGCAACAGGAAATGAAGCAACATAGAGCAAGACAAACAGTGCTGGTGTGGCCGAACTGCTGTGGTGCTGGAGTGTGAGGTCCTGTGCTCTGTCATGAGCGATTTCTGTGTGGCAGTGCCTCTATTCACAGCCTTTATTCATGCTCTGCAAGAGCTTCCTCCTGCTGTTTTGCATGTATAATCTTCTCCATCTTCCAACCATGTTCATACATCCCACTCAGAACCACACAGTCGTGCATGGCTGTCTAGCTGAAGGGTTTACACATAGATTAGTGCACGGTCAGGGAAGCCGTTACGGTGGTTCTCAGTCCTGTGTGTAGCTGGTCAGCGCACATGTGAGCATGTGTGAGCACATGTGAGCATGCATGCATACACGCGCACATCACACACACACACACACACACACAGGCAGAGAGACAGAGAAGACGGAGAGACAGAGACAGAACAACACAAGAGGCAGACAGGAGACAAGAGAGAGAGAAAAAGACCGAGAAGACTATTCCTTGGTCATAGACTGACTTTCTGACTATAGATGGGCACTGTCCGCCATGCAGTCACCAAGTAGGAGCAGCTGATGAAACGCACACAGCCCATCTCGTCTCCTGAGGAAGGGTTTGGAGAGCGTTCACTGCTTATGGAGGGTCGTAGTATCACTTTTATTTAGAACTGTCTCCTACTTTACCTTCTATTGCTGTGATAAAAACAATTACCAAAACAACTTGTGAAGCAAAAGGATTATTTTGTCTTAAAGCTTTTAGATCACACTCCATCACTGAGAGAAGGCAGGGCAGGAACTTAATTAAGCAGAACACGGAGTCAGGAACTGAAGCAGAGACCATGGAGGGATGCTAGTTACTGGCTTGCTCCCAGGGCTTACTCAGCCTGCCTGCCTGCTTCCTTTGTTCCTTCCTTCGTTCCTTCCTTCGTTCCTTCCTTTGTTCCTTCCTTCCTTCCTTCCTTCCTTCCTTCCTTCCTTCCTTCCTTCCTTTCTTTTTTCACTAATGTATTTGTTTATTCACTTCAGCAGGCAGGCCCCATCTCCTCCCAGTCCTTTCCTCACACGGCCCCTCCTCCTGCCCCTCCCCTTCACCTCTGGGGAGTGTCCTTCTACCTTGGCTTCCCAAGTCACTGCAGCACTGGGCACATCCTCTCCCACTGAGACCAGACAAGGCAGCCCAGTTAGGGACAGGATCCACAGGCAGGCAACAGAATCAGGGTAAGCCCCCGCTCCAGTTGTTGGGGACCTGCATGAAGACCAAGCTGCACGTCTGCTGCATATTTGTGTGGGGATGACTAAGTCCAGCCTGCGTATGCTCTTTGGTTGGTTCAGTCTCTGGGAGCCCCCATGGGTTCAGGTTAATTGCGTCTACCGGTCTTCTTGTGGGGTCCCTATCCCCTCCAGGTTCCTCAATCCTTCCCCCAACTCTTCCACAGGATTTCCTGAACTCGGTCTTATGTTTGGGTCTCTGTGGGTGGAGCCTCTCAGAGGACAGTTACTCTAGACTCCTGTCTGTGAATCCACAGCCTGTTTTCTTATACACCCTGGGACCACCTGCCCAGGGACGGAGCTGCCTACCATGCAATGGGCCCTGCCACATCAACCCTCATTCGAGAAAATGCCCCAAAGTCTTGCCCACAGGCTAGTCTGATGGAGGTAATTTTTAAGCTGAGGCTCTCTTCCCAGATGACAGACAACTTAGGTCAAGTTGACAAAAAAAAAAAAAAAAAAAAAAAAAAAACCTAGCCAGACAAATGAGATGACATGAGTTTAACCTCTGACACAAAGCAAGAGTACTGACACTCTGGTCCTCAGGTTTAGTCCATTATTGTCACAGTAGGAAGCATGATAGCAGGCACAAAGACATGATGCTGGAGAGGCAGCTGGGAGTTCTATATCTATATCAGCAGACAGCAGGAAGAGAGAATGATACAGGACTGGCTTGAGCATGTTAAACTTCAAAACCCATCTCCAGTGGCATACTTTCTCCAACAAGGCCACACCTCCTAATAGTGCCACTTCCTATAGGCCCATGGAAGCCATTTTTATTCAAACCACCACATGCAATTCATTCTCAGCATCATTGTTAAAGGTGTCAGGACCCCATGAAGCCTGGCCAGGTAGATAGATAGATAGATAGATAGATAGATAGATAGATAGATAGATAGATGAGATGATAGATAGATAGATACAAGATGAGATGATAGATAGACAGATAGATAGATGAGATGATAGATAGATAGATAGATAGATAGATAGATGAGATGATAGATAGATAGATGAGATGATAGATAGATAGATAGATAGATAGATAGATAGTAGATAGATGATAGATAGATAGATAGATGAGATGATAGATAGATAGATAGATAGATAGATGAGATAGATAGAAATGATAGAAGACAGATAGATAGCAGAAAGATAGATAGATGATAAATAGATGATAGATAGATAGATAGATAGATAGAAGAGATAGAGATGATAGAAGATAGTAGATAGCAGAGAAATAGATAAGAGATAGATAGATAGATGATAAATAGATAGATAGATAGATAGACGGGCAGACAGACAGACAGACAGACAGACAGACAGATAGATAGATAGATAGACAGACAGACAAATAGATAGATAGATAGATAGATAGATAGATAGATAGATAGATAGATAGACCAGAAGAAGCAGGAAGGAAACAAGTGTCTAGAGACTGTGGTTTTGTAGTTTGTCTTAGATGCACAGGAAAGATGGAGGAAACTCCATTCCTCAGGGAATTGTAGCTGCAAGTAACTATCTCTCCCTCTATTGTTACAGCTGACTTCTACATTCATGCTCTCCCAAGCCCATTTCTGAGATGAGGTATTTACAAAGCTCTGGACTTGATCCCCAGCGCTGCACAAATCAGTGTTGTGACACACCCAGCATTTGCAAGGTAGGGACAGAAGGATCAGAAGTTCAAGGCTAGCCTGGACTGCGTGAATCTCAAAGGGGGAAAAGAGGGTAGGAGCTTCAGCTCCACAACAGAATAGTATTTCTTAGTGTCAACCTTCATTGTGGCAAGAAGTGCACCATCAGACCTTGTGAATGACTCCACCATCAGACCTTATGAATGACTCCACTATTGGTCAAGTTATTGAGCTCTGTCTCAAGCCAGTTCTTTTTCTGTACTTTGCTAGAAATTCAAGTAAGAAGCAGTGTTTCGATGGCCAGGCATGATGGTAGTCACAGCACCTGGAAGCGGAGGCAAGAGTATCTCAAGTTCAAGGGGTTTTTGTTTGTTTGTTTTTGTTTTGTTTTATTTGTTTTGTTTTGTTTTTTCCTATCAACCATCTAGTAAAACTCTAGAATTATACTGCATGGGTGGCTAGCTAAAAAAAATCCATCAGCATGCTATTGTCCCTTTAAAAGAAAAAGGGAGCGGCTGGAGAGATAGCTTGGCAGTTTGGAGCCCTGATTGCTCTTAAGGAGTACCTAGGTTAGCTTCCCAGGCTCCACGTTGTGGTTGACAACTCTGTCACTCGAGTTCCAGGGTGTGCTGTGCTTTCCTCTGACCTCGGCAGACACCAAGCCCACATTCAGCAAAACATACATAAAATAAAACTTAAAAAAAGTTTTTAAAACTGGAGTCCTTTATCATGCTACCTAGAGATAGTACTTTTCAAGCAGAGAAGGAAACAGGCAGTGTCTGGACTCTGTTTTATCTCTCCTGTGGATCTGCAGCTCAGTGCTAATGTTACACTTGGAATTAGGTTTTCTTCCCCAACACTTCCTGCGAATTTCTCACCTGTAACTCTTCCTTTTTTCTTTAAGTACTGGGGATCAGAGCCTGGGCCTTGCACAGGCAGGCAAACACCCTGCCAGTGAGTTGACCCTGTGACTTGTATGTTAAGAATGGCTTCCTGTGAGATTTGATTGCTAAGGATTACAAGTTGCTTTGTGTTGGGTGTTTACTTGTGTTTCTTCTTTAGTGGCACATATTTGCTCATTTTAAGATTAGTGTGTCTGGCTTCTTGATTTGCAGAAGCTCAGAAGTAAAATTAAAACGTGTAGCTGTGATTTGGCCTTACTTAGTCTTAGGACACTGACTACAAATTTTCTTTTATAAAATTCATTTTTTTCCCAATTTAAACTATTTTTTTATTAAGCAGAGTTGTTTCCTATATTAATGTATTATTTTGAAAGTGTAGAAACCAGGTGATGGAGAATGGCTCAGTGGTTAAGAACAGTGTCTACTCCTCCTAAGGACCCAGGTTTGATTCCCAGAACCCACATAGCATCTTACTACCATCTGTAACTCCAGGTCCAGGGATTATTGTCCCGCTTTTGGCCTCTGAGGTCACCAGGCAGGCACAGACATGCACAGACCCAAACATCTAGACACCTAAAATAAAATAATAAAAAAAATCTCAAATATATAAATCAGTTGTTTCAAATTTCAAGGAAAACCAGTAAAACGATGTCCTTAAATACAATTTTTTTTTTGAGTCGGGCATGGTGACACCTTCTGAGGCAGAGGCAGGAGGATCTCTATGAGTTTAAGGTTAGTCTGGCCTACTTGGCATTAAACAAATAAACAAATAAATAGTTTAAATATAAATATAAAAAGTTCATCGTGAGTTCCAAGACATATCCAGTCAAAGTTACATAGTGAGACCCTGACTCAAAAATATTATAATAATAATGATTATTATTATTATTATTATTTTGCAATAGTTAATTACCTTTGTCTCATCAAGGAGATCTTCCCACTACAAATATATACAGGTATAAACATTTTAAATCATATTTTGTATTTATCATGTATTTTAGTTGACTCTAATGAATGGTAGGTGTCTGTTACAATATTACATTTTTACTTTTATTTACTTTATTTATTTTATTTGAGACAGGGTTTGTGTGTGTGTATGTGTGTATGTGTGTGTGTGTGTGTGTCCCTAATTGTCCTGTAACTCACTCTGTAGATCAGGCTGGCCTTGAACTCAGACATTCTCCTGTCTCTGACTCCTAAGACTTTTTATTTTTATATTTATATTTAATTTTTTTTTTTTAGTGTCAAGTAGGCCAGAGGACATTGGATCCCCTGAAACTGAAGTTTTAGGTGGTCTGAGTTGCCTAATGAAATAGAACCCAGGGAATGGAGCCCAGATCTTCTGCAGGAACCATTAAGTGTTCTTAATCCCTGAGCCATCTCTAAAACCCCAATATTTTGACTTTTAAAAGTATTGATTTTTCCTTAAAAAAAAGAGAGAGTTGTTTTACATGTATATGTTCTGCCTGCATGTAAGTGTATGTACACGCGTGTGCCCAAGAGTCAGAAGGTGTCAGATTCCCCGGCATGGAGTTCAGAAGGGTTGTGAGCCACCACAGGCTGTTGCTCTGCAAGGAATCCAGGGCTCTGACTGGTGAGCTTCGCGCCCACTCCTCGGGTTACTACTTCTCAGTGTTCAGAATGGGGTTTAGGTCCTCACTCTTGGCAAAGGGTGTACTTTTGAGTAAGCCTTTTTGAGATTATTTGCCAGAGCCATACCTGGTTCCCTCTCAGAGTTCACTGGGCAGCAGCCATGTTACTTGGGTAACTCTCTTGACTCTCATGACTTTCATTGGCAGGAGTCCCTAGGTTTAAGAAAGTGGTTTAATTAATTGTGTCCATGAAGCCTGCTATTGTTCAAGGACAAATAGCACTAAGGTGAATCATTCACAAGATGGCCTGTGAAGAAAACCATCCTGACATAACCAAAGAACAAACACCGCATTGTGGGCAAGGACCTGGCTTTGCAATCTCAGAACGAAACAGAGAATTTTGAAGACGTTATCCCAGGTCCTTTTTTGGAGACACGGTCTCATATAGTCTAGGCTGGTTTCACACTCACTGTGTAGCTAAGAATGATTTAAAGCTTCCGGATTAGAAGCTACGATTTCAGCTGTGAGCCGCCATGCTGGGGCTCCACCCGGGTCCTTTTCTACAAGCCGGATGAGCACTGTGCCCACTGGGCTACCCTAAGGTTACCGCTGATTCGCTGTGCTTTCCAAATTGAATGATGTCCTTTAAGATAGTGGCATGAGTTGATAAATCTGATCTCTCTTCTCTTGAAGGACTCTGTTTAAGACAGTGGCATGATACAGAGTTTTTGTTTATTTGTTTGTTTGTTTGTTTTTGTCCCATCCCTGACCCCCAACACTGCTGGTTTTTATTTTTTGTTTTTCCAGACAAGATCTATGTATGTAGCCCTGGCTGTCCTGAAACTCTCTATGGTGATCAGGCTGGCCTCAAACTCAGAGACCCTCCTGCCTCTGCCTCTAAAGCGCTGGGATTAAAAGCATGCACCACCATCCTGGTTTGAAAAGCAGTCTTTTTTTTCCTGTGTATATATTATTTTGAGGTAAGGTCTTATGTAGCTCGGGCTGTCCTGGAACTTACTGTATAGCCCACGTTAGCCTTGAACTCACAGCTAATCCTCCTCTTTCAGTCTTCCCCAAGCCTTAGGGATACTGGGCGCAGGCTCCTGGCTCTAAGTTTTCCGAATGTGGTTTATTAACATCGTTAACATCTTTTGTCTTTACTTGTCCTCTTTACCTTCATGCTTCCAAAAGTTCCGAAGGAGCACGATTTCCAGTGTGTTTCCTTCCTTACATGTACAATAGAGTCTTCTACTCACAGATGTCCTGAGACACACCAAATGTTTATTTAATTTCTATGTGTCTATTTCTTTTCTTTTTCTTTGTTTTCTCTTGGTTTTGATGCTGGGAATAGAACCCAGTGCTGAACCGCTGAGCTAAACTCCATCTGATGTCTGTTTTTTCCCTTACATGTCCATTTTTCACTGAGCACAGAGAACTGAGAAATTAATATAATATATATAATAGTAATTAATATAATTCCCTTTCTTTCTTATCCCTCAGCTTCTATTACGTTCTACATGATTATTGTGAAATTGCCACCAAGTGGTGGTTTGAGAGGTTGGGTTCTAGAAAGATTCAGTGCTCCTTGTTTCTCCTTCCTACTATTTTTAGCACCTTATCTAGAAATGATGTGAGTCCGGAGAGATGGCTCAGTGGTTAAGGGCACTCGTTGCTCTTGCAGAGGACCCGAGTTCGATCCCGGTGCTCACATCTGGTGGCTCACAGCTGCCAGTGACTCCCAGGCTTGGCTCCCAGTACCCATGTGAAGAGTCCACAACCACCTGTCTTCATTTTAAAGTTCAAAAAGTAGTCTTCAATGCACATTTTAAAAAGATGTATTTATTTGTAGTTTATGTGTACATGTGTTTTGCCTTCATATATGTATGTACACCATATGGGAGCCCGGCGCCCAGTTCTTGGGAGATGGAGACAGGAGGTTACTGTTAAGTTTGAGGCCAGTCTCAGCCATGTAGCAAATATGAGATGAAAAGGGAATACAGAGCAAGACCCTGTCTCTAAATAAATAAAGATATAAGTAAATGCATACATAAATACATAAATAAATAAAATAAAAAGAGGATTCTCAGCTCAGTTATGGGACCTAGCACACAAGAGGTCCTGAGGCTACCCCACGGTAAACAGGAAAGTTCAAACTGGAAGTTTTACTTTACCAAATACTATCTCATGCTTCCTCTATTTATAGTGTAAGGTTCAACAACTTATTATCCTCTTAGCAAGTGGAATTTGACCCTGTTTCAGCGGGAATACTGAATGAACTCAGAAACTCGGTAGAAGCAAAGGAAGCTGCCATTCTCCTGTATTTAAAAATCAAATAATTATAGTCTGAGGCACAGACACCACACTCATGTGCTGCCTGATATC